>JAGQEM010000249.1:0-42283 GCA_019202945.1 Corynespora olivacea
CACATATATATATATATATATATAGTTCCTCTCCACAGATTCAATTCAGATTAGTGCAGTCCTCACATTCATGCTGATACGACCATTCGTGATAACGCATGCATGTGCAAGTCTACGGTTTCTCGATGTACGTCCATTCCAGGTCTTCGATACTTCCGGTCACATTTGTTACAACGACTTCCTTTGCCTCACCAGGCATAACATCAAAGCCGTTATCACTCAAGGTGATACCTTGCTTCTCGTCAAAGACAAAGCCTTTGACAGGCCTCTTCGCTGAAACAGTAGCTTTCTTCCCGTTGTCTGAGTACTTCACTTCCACGCCACGATCCGGGAAGCTGAGGTACTTGATCGGATCCGGCCAAGACACATCGCTGGATATCTGCTTACCGCTGATGGTGAGCGTGGCATAAACGACGAAGGGATCCGCATTTGAGATACTAAACGCCTTGTTTGCATCCTGAGGATTCGGGATCTCCAGCTTCTTCTTCTGCGCAACTTCGGTGGTACCGTTCGCGAGAATCTCCACCTCTTGATTCGAGCTTTTCAGAACCTCCTTACCTGTCTTCACCGATATGTACCGAAGCACGACTTCCCCTTTCAAACTCTGCGTCTTCGAGCTTGCAACCCACACATCAATTTCGACCTCACCCCACACCTTCCGCATATCGATATGACTGGTATCTCTTTGCCACAGTGCATCGGCCGGCCTAACAGTCCACTCATTCACCTTCCTTTGCACGTTCACCGTAACAGATTCGAGCGCTCGTTTGATAACGTAGTATCCTGGTTTCGGAACTTGATAATAATCGACTACCGCCCAACTCATGGTCGGCCAACAATCATTCAACTGCCACACTAGCACACCTCCACACTTTCTATTTCCCGACGTTCTCCAATCGCGACGCCAGGACTGATATGCCCAGGACAGCGCATCGGCTTGCATGACTTGCGTCAGGTGCGTGTAGCCCTTCAAATCGTACCGAATGCGAAAGTTTTCTGCAACGTAGGAGACGAGACGGCGCTCGTGACCAATGGCTTTGTTGCGGAAGTCCATGGTCATGGAGCCTGGGTATTGGTCTCCTTCCGCCGTGATACTTTTCTTGAGCGTTTCCAGATGAGGATATGCTTCCATGCCAAATTCGGAGACGAAACGACCTCCCATGCGAGTAAGACGGTGATAGGGCTCCATGGTGCCATGCCACACGTTCCATTGATGTACATCACCAACCGTGGGGTCAACTTTAAGTGTTGTTGATGTGCCGTTACCGAAAGGTGAGGAAGGATGGTATGGTATACCTTTTGTCTCTTCTTTGACGATCTTGGGTAGAAGATACTCATAGATATATCGCGCCGGAAAGTTCGTCTTAAGCCAAGACTGGGGGTCTTTGTCGCCTTCGTAGTCGTATTCCAGGCCATATCGTTCGACGATTTGGTAGTCTTCGTTGTTACCAGCCCAGATCACCAGGCTGGGGTGATTTCGCAGTCGCCGCACGTTCTGCTGCGCTTCTATCTCTACCGATTCGAGGTATGAAGGGTGAGCTGGGTAGCTGGCACATGCGAAAGCAAAGTCATGCCAGATGATCACACCGAGTTCATCTGCGGCATCGAAAAACGCGTCCGTTTCGTAGATGCCACCACCCCAAACACGGACCATGATCTGATTCCCTTCGGCGGCTTTCTGAATCCAAGAGTGATAGTCTTTGGTCGTAGTGCGTGAGAGGAATGAATCAGCTGGAATCCAGCAGCTACCGCCGCTGAAGATGTCGACGTTGTTGATGCGGAAGTAGAACGATGTACCGTGGCTGTCAGGCTCCTGGATCAAATCGACCTTGCGGAACCCGACCTTCTTAGATAAACTGTGGATGACCGAGTTCGTTTGACGCTCGGTCAACGATGCGGAGACATTGTAAAGAGACTGCTCGCCATAGCCCCGGGGCCACCAGAGTTGTACATTTTCAAGCCTGAAGGTTTCACTCAGCGTACCTTCAGGGTGGCCCTCCGCCTGTCGAAACTGACGGAGTGTTTGAATAGTCTTTTCGAGCCCTGGAGATTCTACGAGGACTTCCATATTCCCACTGCCTTCAATCTTGGCGAAGACTGTTCCGCTTACATGCTTGAAGTCATCGCTGATGTCGTACTCAACCCATACGTCTTCGATACGGCTGTTGAATGTTTCCAGACGAACGGGTTTCCATGGACCGACACCAAGGAGAATTGGACCCCAATCCCAGCCCCAGTGGTACTGCGCTTTGCGTACAGGTCCACGTGAGATCTCCGTCTGGTGCACGATGAAACGGTGCTCTTTGTGCTCCTTCACTAGCTCAAGACCTTTCTGTCGCGCCGATTCAAACTCAATTTCCAGGACGTTCTCTGCAGTGCCTGCGGTCTTGACAAGTTTGGTTACATCAATGCGATGTTCCACGAACATGTTCTCGGACTTTAAGACGATTTCTCCATTGAGATAGACGGTCGCAAACGTATCTAGGCCTTCGAATACCAGTCTTGTCTCGAAGTTAGGTCCATTAGGGTCAAGTTCGGAGCGAAAAGTGGTCTTGTAAGTCCACGATACATCCTCGATCCAGCGCGCAGAAAGCTCGTTGATGTCCTTGAACGGGTCCGAGATCTTGTCATTCTTGAGTAGGTCGAGGTGAACTTCCGTCGGTAGATTGTTCGCTGCTAGATATTCTGAAGTCGAAGAATAATCTCCCTGCTTGAAAGTCCAGCCTTCAGTGAGGTATCTCGAACCATAAGGTACACTCGCCATGATGTCTGGTATTCTAATCTCTCCAGCGAGCCTCGAAATTTCACAGCTAAGCTAGAAATTTCAATGAGTGTTCCAAAGAGGCATCCCGGGCTGACTTGTTGCCAAGAAACGTCTTTTAAGCGTATATCCGAAAGTTGGAATATTGCGGCTAGCACGATGCGGGGTTCTCCAACGGTCGCCCTATCGCGGCAACGATCATCATCGATTAAGCCGCTATCTACCGCTCCTATCGCGGTGAAATCCCTCGATTGCCTTGGGATTGTCACTCGCGTACACGCAACCGGGTCGTATTGCAACGATAAGATACGACGTGACCTTGCACGAATTGATAAAAAGTCGGTATAAGATATGGGGTTGCCGAGTAGTTAGGCTGGAGGCACACACCACAGTGGGGATGTTTTGTCAGACCCCAACTATTCGTTGACCCCACAACTCCACCATCTCCATCTTTTGGCTTTGAAGTGGATCGAAAACTCACTTCGCCATCATGGCGGATAAAAGTGCCAAGAACGCTGAGTTCGTTGGTGAGAAGACGTTGACGACGGATGGGAAGAAGATTGTGGAGGAAATAGAGGTAGAAGGTGTGAACGCGACGTTCGCCACGATTATGGCGAAACATAAACCGAATCAGTGGGGAAAGGGCCATTTGAAACTCTATGCTCTAGCCGCTATTTGTTTCCTCAATTCGACCATGAGTGGTCAGTATATGCTGCTTCGTTCGATGATCAAGCTAACATTCCGGCAGGCTTTGACGGATCACTCATGGGTAGTATCAATGCCCTTCCCAATTTCACCAAATACTATGGCCTCCCCCAGAACGGAACACTGTCCACTGGTATCGTCTTCGCCATCTTTCAGATCGGCCAGATGTGTGCTTCGCTTTTCGTTTGGGTTGCGGACTGGCTGGGTCGAAAATGGCTCATCTTCATCGGGACTTTCGGAGTCATCGTCGGAACAATCATCACATCAACTGCAACAACACTCCCGACATTCATCGGTGGAAGGTTCCTGCTGAGTTTCTTCGCGCAGTTAGCATGTGCAGCGTCACCATTATACTTGGTCGAGGTCGCTCCAGCACAATACAGAGGCACTCTCGCTGGTTTATATAACACGTTCTATTACTTTGTAAGTGACTTTGTTCGATACGAGGTGTGGAACTAACCCCTGCCAGGGCTCTATTCTTGCTACTTCATCTGTATATGGCGCTCACAAACATCTCTCCCACACGGATCTCGATTGGCGGTTGCCACTGTGGCTTCAGATGATTTGCCCCGGCTTCGTGTGCTGTGTCATCCTATTCTTTCCCGAGTCACCTCGCTGGCTCATCGGAAAGGACCGTTACGAAGAAGCAAGAGACTTTTTGATCAAGTACCATGCGAACGGTGATCCCGATCATCCAATTGTTGCACTCGAAATGGCCGAGATGACCGAGTCGCTGAGAAAGGAGCCAGTGACCTACTGGCGCAACTTCTTCGACCTCAGTGTTCTCTTCAAGACGAGGGCAAGAAGATACAGGACTATGTTGAACATGACGTTTGCTTGGTTCGGACAATTCTCCGGCAACAATGTCGTTTCATACTACCTCCCATATCTCCTCACAAACGTCGGCATCACAGACACCGACACTAAGTTGTTGCTCAATATCATGTACGCTCTCGAAGGCTGGATCTTTGCCACCGCTGGAGCTCGCTTGCATGACGTGTTCGGTCGTCGTAAAATGCTACTCGGTGCAACAGCCGGACTAGTTATCGCTCTGTCCATCACTGCGGGAACAGCGGCTGGTTACGTTAATACTGGCAGCAAGACCAGCTCATCTGCCTCCATCGGTTTCATCTTCGTGTTTGGCGCTATCTTCGCTTTCGCATTCACATCGATGCAGCCCATCTACCCTGCCGAGGTCATGTCGAATGACATGCGCGCAAAAGGTATGGGAACGTATAAGCTTGTGGGAGGCACTGCTGGATTCATCAACACATTTGCTGCACCTATTGCTCTTAAGAATGTAAGCTTCACTTCCTCTAACTTCCCACAGATCCCAGACTTACAAGTAATAGATTGGCTACTGGTTCTACGTGTTCTTCGTGGGCTGGGATCTCTTCGAGTTTGCTTTCATGTACTTCTTCTATGTTGAGACGAAGGGTCTAACACTTGAGGAGATGGACGAAATCTTCGAGGCAAAAAATCCACGAAAGGCAAGTACTCAGAAGAAGAAAGTTACGGTGAGGACTGTCTTGGGAACTGATGGTAAGGTGGAGGATGAGATTGTCGGTAAAGTTGAGGCATGAGCGACACGGTAGCCTTTCATGACGTGCCTTCACCTACGCACAAACGGACAACATAAACGCTCTGCGCAGCTGCTTTCACATCCCACTAGCGCGATATAGAAAGCCAGTTTTCCATCTCGTCAATTCCTGATTCCCACCTCTTTACTCTCCTCGAAAATCTCTTCAACTCGCACCATCGTTATTTGCGCAGCTATGCCACCAAAGATCAAACCATGTCTCGTCGCTTCAGTCGGTTGTTCAAGCGACAGGAAAGTCCCAACAGCGACAAACACGCAGCCTCCAACTATCAAGCGTAAGCGGTCAGATCACACCAATATAAAAAATACGATACCATTCATTTGATCTTCCAGAATCGTCACCAAGAAGAAGCACCCATTATCCCCGCTCCGTCGACATGTCTACGCCAATTCCACCACCGAAGAAAAGACCTAAGCTAGAAAGGAATGTGATGGCTGCGACAGGAACGGCCGCAGAGGCTGGTCGAGCGTGAGGCTGCCACAGCTCTTCTCAAAATTTACCTATTAGTCTATAATTCTTATTTTTAACCGCTTATAGCCTACGAGTCGGATCATGGTAGTGATCAGATGTGGTAGGCGCGATGCGTGGCCAGGCGAGTGGTTACTGCTATGGACTAGCGCCTTGGCAGGATATATAAGGTGCTCACGACTCATGGCTACACCACCAGAGAACACCATACTTCAGTCACTTTTCGGTCTACAGCGTGGTGTAAGAAAACGGGGAGACTAGATGAGGGGGCTTGACGTTTGGTGGTTGAGAATAGGGTAGGGGAGAGCTGTCATAAGTGCAGAGATGATAAATTGAAGGTGTGGTGTGGATAGACGTCCTAGTATGAAAATCTTGAATTTTTGTGCACATGGACAGAACTCTTTCAAGCAGTTCGTCCAGGCCACACATCCACTAACCCCTCCCATATATTGACATCACTGACTTCTATTCCATCCTGCTCAGCACCTTCGACAAATACCTCCACCCCCCTGCTATCGCTCCACCAACTCCAGATCCACGTACTCAAAGCAAACCTCCCATTAGCATGGACCTCCACCACCCCCCCATCAACCACAACAGTAAGCTCCAGCGTCTCGATACTCGTCCCATTACTACCATTTGCCACATCAAAGAGACGCAATCTGCCGACTTCGGAGTCCGTGGCGATGCCCGGAGTTGTAGATGCAGCGGCTGAACTATTGGTCCGGTCGATGATGAAGCTTTCGTTGGAGAATTGGTAGTACAATCTTGTAAACTCGTGGGGTCCGGAAAGGATTGTGAGACCAACTTTTAGGTTGGTGTTTTTGCGGGATGAGGGCGGGAAGGTGAATGTGCTTGTGAGGATGTAGTGATTTGAAGAGGGACTTCGGTCGAGCGCCTGACTCTCCGAGTGTACTCCTCCAGCCTGGGTGAAATGACTCGTAGTGTTGCCTTTTAAGGCAGCCAAAGTCTCTCTCGAAATCTCCTGATGCAAAGTGGCCAGCGTAAGCGTCCCATTGTCATGCTCAGTCTCGATTCTCCATGATCCTTTGTCGCGAGAGAGTTCGTTGTCGACGACATCGATCAATCCCACACTCAGCTCCCTCGGCAGCAGCAATGACCCGGACCAATTCTGCTGCAGTGTCGGGAAATCAAGCGTGCCGTAGAAGTTCCCTGTCAACCACACATACGTGATAAATCGATCCGACGCACCGCTCTTCTGACTCGGCGCAGAGGAAGCACGAACTTCCTTCCCGGCAGCTGCATACGCCGAGCGCCCCCAGTCCAAGAAGCCTGCCATAGTAGGTTTGAATTCGAGGTTGCCATCCTTGGAAATATTTTGCGTGCCTGCGACCCATAGCATATCTCTCTCATCGCTGACTTGCGGGACGATGGGCGCGTAACTCCATTCTGCGCCTATTGTGGTGAAGATCTCGCCATGTGCATTATATCCTTCCGAGTCCAATGCGAATATGTTCCCGACTTCGAAGTTAAAACCCCAACGTCCAGCCCAGCCTTCTTCAGTCCAGGTGGTGTTTGCAGTTTCATGCCACCACTGACCCAGATACTCCCACGTCTGAAATTCGGGATCCTGCTCGTATTGGCGGTAGAGAAAGATACTCGGTCCTTCACCATGAACACCGCCGGAGATAATCGTATACCACGTCCCATTGGCACTTTTCAAAAGAGCGTCGAAGATGGGATTTCGAAAGACGTAGGGATCGCGGAAACCGGTCACATTAACAGCGAAGGGTGGGCTGGGGATGACTGGGCCGTGCGTTAACTTGGTGAAGTTACGGCCACCGTCTGTTGCTATCGCGAGAGATTGCGTTTCACTTCCTTTGGTGTATTTAATGGTCCATTGAATGGGCAGGTAGCTGACACTCGTATACAGCAGGGTAGGCGTTCCATTAATTCCTTGCTCGATGACGCTGCCATCAAACACTGCGAGATGGTCATTGAGACCGCCTGCGCGGATAAACGGTTCCGAGTTGGGATTCACATCTGTATAGGTCACCAGGTCCGATGTTGTTGCTCCGGAAGCGCCTTCATGAAGATAGCCGACGTGGAACAGGCCAGTTGCGGGATCAGTGTAGTGCATACATGGATCCCCAATGGCACCAAATGCAGGGAGGACGTGAGCTCTCGGTCGCCATGTACCGTAAAGCGAGCTGTTTGCCAATGTCGACAAGTTTGGTGGTGCGGAGTTGTGGTCGGGCGGATTTAGACGAGTAGCGTGTGGGTCCGCCGCCAAAACGGCTATAGTGAAGTACACTGTTGGAATAATGAGTTTCATCGTCGACGGCATAGGAAGAACAACATAACAGATGTTCGTACAGAGAAATGAGGGGACATAAGTACCTAAAAGATTCTGGCACCTTGGCAATGGATGTTTTCTCGCGGGAAGTTTTTCGCACTGGTTTTTTGCGCCCACGTGATGACATGTCGGCCCGTACCACAACGGGCGTACTGGTCATAATAGGCATAGAGCAAGATCATCAAGCCGCGAAATTTCCGATGTCGTTCGAAGAGTAGCATACAAGTGCATCCTGGATGAGGTATTCCTGGGAAGGGTAGTTGACGCATTTTGCAACCTCGAGTAGATCAAGATTCCTACCCAGGTCAGTTGAGAGTGCAGAATTCGCTCTTCTCAGATTGGACATTAACAAGCAGTTTCTGTACTAATTCGACGCTTCTGACCCCAAAGATTTGAATTCATCATCGAGGTCATCCGGATAGAGGGAGGCCTCGGCTGGTATAGAGCCCAAGACTTTAGATGACAACATCACGTGGTCACGCCTTCCCGTCCGACCAATGAAAGCATGCTCCTCAAACAGATGGGATAGGTCCAAATTGTTTTTTAACTTTCACCGGCGCGATTCCATTATGCTGCTTGCCTTCTTCGCGTCGTCATTATGAAGAGTTGTTTCACTCTCCATCATTCTCCCTGCCAGCCACAGAAACCCCAGCCTCGCTGCATCCCAACCACCAGGAACCACCAACCACCCCGCGCACGCCCCACCACAACTCTACAAAAGTTGGGTCCTAAGCCGCCCTCCGCATGGATTTTACATTACAGACAAAGCCTGCACTTGCATATCGCTGCTGAAAACTTTCAGGCCCAAACATTCAAGAAAAAGGTGCTTGGCTGTTGCTCATCTCAAGGTTGCTCCGACGACAGCGAGTTGAGTTTAAGCTTTGACCGCGACAAGTGCGCTGGCCATTGTACCACCACGGGCGCCGTTTTCGGACTGCACATACACGTCTGAGACGAAGACTCTGAAAACTTGAAAGGTATGTACAGCCCTCCCTCTACGACGTTGATGTGGAACAATTGCTAATGCTCCTCAGAAGACTCTGCACTTCAGTCTCGCTCACAACCTCACTGCTGCGCTCACCAACTGCACCCAAAACCTCCTCCACGTCCACGAAAAGCGGTCCACAGACAAGATGAAGCGCAACATCGTCATCTTCCTCATTATCCTAATTCTCTTCATTCTCATCGCCCTCATTGCCTACGCAATCTACTACGTCCAAACACGAATGGCGGTCGGCGGCTCAGGCTCGTCTGTGAGCGAGATGACGGAAGGATAGCCACTTCTTCCTGCCTTCAACTCGACACTAAGAAAGGGCACGACGGCATATACACGACTGGAGATGGTGACCATATACGACGATGGATACGACATGGCAGAGCATATGGGACGGCGTTTGGGTTGCTTTTGGTTTGGATGACATTGATATTGTAATGGTTGAATGAGCGCTTTCGCAGCGCAACGTCGCTCTTGGATACCCTCGACGTATTGTTAGGATAGATTCTGGACGGGACACTTGTATATAGTAATCTGTCGCATCGAATGCGATAAACGAATAACATCTTCACGTGGTTTTACTCACCATCCGCGCCGAGGTCAGATTGAAAGCTTGACCTGCTGTTGATACTTGCAGTGGAATATGGTGACCAGGGAGCAATTGCACGATACTGGCTGTGGACAGCGTGAAGAGAGCAACTTCATCGGGGCTTTCTCAACCGAGGCGCTGAACTGCTTCCGAAGTGGATACCTCCAGGATGCTTTCAGCGCGCGTTCCTTCCGCAGCTCTCCCGGCTTCGCCCTCTCGGCTTCGCCCTCTCGCAAGAAACCACGGCAATGGCAACAATGCAAAAGAGGTAGAAATGCACCTTGCACGGGATTGACCCCATATTCGCATGGTTCCCAGGACGTTGAAGAGACAGGCACGGCAGCGGTCTTCGTGCTCCCGAGGCGGTGTTCCGAAGCGATGTGCTTGGGCCAACAACTTCCTTCACGCAACATTCTTGGTTTCCTGACTTCATCATTACCACGATAATATAATGAACGACCAGCCGTCGCCCGCCACCAGGGCCGGAGAGGATGGCGGCAGCTCTCCGAAGCGCAAAAAGGTGCGATCGAAGTACGCGCCCAAGGCTTGGTGAGTGGCCTGCCGTATGCGATGGAGCTCATTCCGACCGTTCCGTGTTCTAATGCCAATCCACAGCGTGTCGTGCCGTCGCTCCAAACTCAAGGTATGTCATCTCAACGCCGTTCAGGACTCGTTCGAAGCTTTTGAGGAGCTTCACGGTCCCTCCAAGGGCGGCTAGGAGACGTGAGTGCCGCCGGTTTGCCACACCGCTACAATCGTGGCTGCGGCTCTGCGACGACGTCCCTGGTGGGTTGATGAGTGACCAGAGTGCAGTGCTCTGGAGAAAACCCGTGCCAACGATGCACCGAGAATGGAAAGCGCTGCTTCTACTCCGAAGACCAGACGGCCGCCGAAGCCCTCCAGAACCTCAGCCGACCGACCCCCGTCCAAACCCCCCTCTCCACCCTCGGCACCAATGGCAACGGCCTGAACCGGAGAAACATACTGCCGCGTCATGAGGTCATCGAGAGGAGGGCAAGCGATGCCAGCGTGCTCGGTTTGTCCATGGAGGAGCGCATGGCCCGCATCGAAGGCATGATGGAGACGCTGATTCAGGAGCGAGGCGCCACCGTCACGCCCAGGATAAGCATGGAGCGTGACGAGGCGGTCAGTGACAGTGTCCAGAGCGACATAACCATGCAGGGACTGGGCGAACCCTTCTTCCCGAACTTTGTCCACACCAGACATGCCAGCTTCAAGACCGAGTCGCCGGAAAGGGCACGGCACGCTCTCTCCGCGGGGAGGCCCTATGGCGGCGCCGAGTCCCCGGCTACCATCTGCGTGGGAACCAGGAGCTTTTCCTTTGTGAATCCGGCCGAGTATCAGAGAAGCATCGACTTCTTCTTCGCCGATCTCAGCCACTACTACCCATGTGTCAATGAAGCCGACTTCCGTTTGCGGAGTGAGAATATGTTGGCGGGCAGATCGATTCAGGTGACCGACGTCTGCTTTCTGGCGTTGAACTACCTGATACTCGCTTGCGCAGAGATCGCGATGAGCAGACAAACCAGCTTTCGTCCCAAGCCTCCTGGATGGCATTGGGCTCGGGTGGCCGATGAACTTGTCGGTAAGAAGGCCTTTGGTGGACAAGGCGACATGAGCTTGATACAGTACCTCATTCTCAGGGTACGACACTTCTCACATGTCATCGACCATGGCTAACAAGAATAGGCCGCCTACCTTGTTTCCGCCGACGAAGCAAACGCCGCACACAATGCCATCAGCACAGCATGTAGGTTTTGCTTCCAATCCGGCCTGAATCAACAATCATCTTGGAGAAACCACACTCCCTTCGAGATCCACATGCGTCAACGTATCTTCTGGACAGCGTACTGCTTTGACCGAAGGATATCGTTGAGCTGCGGACGTCCATACTGCATCCGTGAATCGGATGTTGACATGGAACAGGCTGCATATCTCTACGATAGGGTACGTCGACGACTCTCAAAATCCGCCGCAGCCATCTAATCCGACGTAGGACGTGCATCCTGACCACCCCCTTCCGGAGCCCGACGTATACCGATCATCCATGGTATTTCTCAACTCAATGGTCTGCTGGGGTAGACTTGCGGCAGACGTCTGGGATGGCCATTTCGCGGCAACGATGATGAAGAGAGGTGTCGAAGGAGAGAACGCGGTTTTGCTCGACGACCGTATCAAGCAATGGATCGAGGATGTTTTGCCCACCGTCCCCCTTCTACCCCCCGATGCCTCGGATCTCTCCCCTGAACTCCGACAATTACGCCAACACACGCTTATCCATGCACGCTTGAGTCAGCTTCGGCTTCTTCTCTTCCGCCAAGTCATGCTGTCACTGAGGTACGATGGCCAACGTGGACGGCTGTGTGGTCATCTGGCCGTCGACTTGGTGGAACGGATACAAAAGCATGCGTCTGAGCCGAGCCACCCCAGCTCCTTCCGCTTCTCGATGACAAGCGCGCTCGCGAGCGCATTCCTCATACTGTGCACACTTCTCGTGCGCGACCTCGCCACCATCGGCCTGGAGGAGAATGTGACGATGTACTTTGACAGCTTCCAGAAGGCGCGCAAGACGCTGTACGATCTTTCACAGCATTTCGCACTCGGGTACCGTATTTTGGATGACTTCAAGGACATCGTCCCCATCGTTCTGGCGATAGCGAAACAGCAGCAGTCGCGGCAACCGTTCCCACAACATCTCGTTCCGCCAAACATAAGAGACTTGTTCCCGTACACGTCGCTGGACTTTGCGCAGCAGTCGAGCGGTGGCGATGTCGGGACACCGGATCTGGAGATTGTAGGCGCGACCGATGGGCAGGGAGTGGAGCCGTGGGAATTCGAACTGGGGAAGAGGAAGGGGAGATACGGCGTTCCTTGGATCTGAAAAAGCAAAACCTCCAAAAGATATTTCACCATCTGAAGCAAGAGGGCGGGATTTTTTACCATGATTGTGAGTGAAAGAACAAGGGGGGTTCTCGTTCTCGTTCTCTCTCTCCGTCTGTTTCTGTCGGCATTGATACCCCCGCAGGATACCGTTTTTGGGATGGGCTGGAGTCTATGGAGTTTTGTTCGTGGTGGACGCATTGCCGTATGATGATATCAGTCTGTACATGTATTTGGGGCCATGTTTGATAACGGGGATAGCGCCGAAGCCATTTCGAAGATTCGACTCTGTTGCAAACAACGTAAAGATAAAATACATGATATTCTCGAGGTACCGGGTGAAAACTCCTCGCCCATGCATAGCTATCCAGTTGCGGTGGCATCCGTATCTCCCTGGGCACTTTGGCCGTTTTGCAGTAGTCCACCGATGACACCGTGCTCGTGAGCGCATATGAAGAAAGAAAAGAAGAGAGCAAAGGATGGGGGAATGCAAGAAATCCTCCAAGCAGGGCTATGGATATGGTATGGCCGGGGAAGACATGGGTTTTTTATCTCAAGAGGGGAACCGTTCTGTCGCGTGGTCTGGCGTGTCAGTAGGGCTGGTCGTCCTCCTGCATGGACGTGTTGCCGTCGCCGTTCACATTGTCGGCGGTGGGATGGAAGACCAGATGGCTCTCGTAGTACTGGAGCATCTTCTGCGGGCACTTGCGGTAGATGTGGTTCAGAGGGTGCTGGGTCTTCCGGTGGTTCTTCCACACGATGTAGGCAAAGCGCGCATTCTTGCCCGTGGCGGGGTCCAGCGACTCCTCGACCGTCTCGACGTTGTCGACGTCGTGCTCCCAGGACCCCTTGGGCGGTTCCCACTCGACGTCGGTCTTGATCTTCTTGTTCGCCGCGGCCGACTTGCTGCCCTTGCGCTTCTTGGCCGTGCCGGCCTCTGGGTCCCCTCCGATGTCGTTCCAGTACTCGTGCAGCACGTCCAAGGCGCCGGACCTGCACTCGCGTTAGCGGCCTCTCCCCCGTGGCGGCGGTGGTGGTCGGCCTACAGGTTGTCCTTGGGCTCCCAGGTGCGGTCGGCCGGGTCGTCGTAGTCCTGCCACTTGACCTCGTACACGATGCCGCCCCGGACCTTCTTGTGGTCGAGGATCTTCTCGACGACAAACCTGGCGCGTGGTCAGCCTGGGCGCGCGCGTCGAACGGGAGCCGTGTGCGCGCACTCGTCCTGATCGCTGCTCTCCTCCACAGGGCCCGCCGTTGCCTCGGCGCCCTTGCCGGCCTTTGCGGGGATTTGCTCGTCGTCATCGTCGGAGGGGGACCGGCTTCGCTCGTCGTCGCTCAGGGCGGCTGCGCGTGGGTCAGTCAGTCAATCGGTGCGCGGGACAATGGCGGCGCGCAGGGGGGGGCGCACTCACGCGGCATGGTGGAGAGGCGTCGCAGGCGTGCGGTGGCAATTGCAAGGCCGGTTGCGATGTGCAGCAGCGTGACGGGCGACGGCAAGTGAGTGGCTGGTCAGGCTGGGGCAGTCGGTGCGCTGGTGCCGCCGCTCCGCAAAGCTTGGCCGGGCAGAATTTCGACGACAACAAAAGTTCGAGAGCCGCAAGCAAACGCCTGGACGCTCCACCTTTGCCTTCCCCTCCCTGCCTCCCTCCCTCTCCGCTGGCCCTTCCCGAGCCGGTGATTGCTGTCTGCATTCCGAGCAGCCCGCCCTAGTTGGTCCACCAAGTCTGCCCACCATGGCGATGCGTAAGTGCTGCAGCCTGCAACCTCCCCTTCACAGGCACCTCTGGATGCCCGTGGGAAGCTCAGCCGCTAATGCCATCACAATGCAGAACTGGACATGTCGAACGGTACGCACGCCCAAAGTTGCCCCGCAATCCGCATTCCGCACACCGCAAACTGACGTGGGGGTGCAGCGCAGGTGATCAAGGATGAGAACGGGCGGCCTTTCATCATCGTGAGAGACCAGGGCACCAAGAAACGCCAGCATGGCAACGAGGCCGTCAAATCGCACATTCTGGCCGCCCGGACGGTCGCCAACATTGTCAAGACGTCACTGGTAAGCACGCAGTGGGGGGGCGCCATCCCGCGATGATATTCCGGCACCAGCTTATATATGCCCAGGGACCGCGAGGGCTGGACAAGATCCTCATCTCCCCCGACGGCGACATCACCGTGACCAACGACGGCGCCACCATTCTCTCGCAGATGGAGATCTCGAACCACGTCGCGAAGCTCCTCGTCGAACTCTCCAAATCGCAGGACGACGAAATCGGCGACGGCACCACCGGCGTCGTCGTGCTCGCCGGTGCGCTCCTCGAGCAGGCCGCAGACCTCATCGACAAGGGCATCCACCCCATCCGGATAGCAGACGGCTACGACCAGGCGTGCGAGGTGGCCGTGGCAAAGCTGGACGACATCAGCGACGAGATCAAGTTTTCCAAGGAGAGCACCGAGGAGCTGTTCAAGGTCGCAAAGACAAGTCTGGGCAGCAAAATCGTTTCCAAGGCGCACGACCACTTCGCCAACATCGCCGTCGACGCCGTCCTGTCCGTGGCCGACCTCTCCCGGAAAGATGTCGACTTCGAGCTCATCAAGGTGGACGGCAAGGTCGGGGGCGCCCTCGAGGACACATTGCTGGTCCAGGGCGTGATAATAGACAAGGACTTTTCGCATCCCCAGATGCCGTCCGAGGTCAAGGACGCGAAACTGGCCATCCTCACATGCGCCTTCGAGCCGCCCAAGCCCAAGACGAAGCACAAACTCGACATCACCACCGTGGAGGAGTTCAAGAAGCTGCAGACGTACGAGTCGAACAAATTCACCGAGATGATCCAGCGCATCAAGGACACCGGCGCCAACGTCGTGATATGTCAGTGGGGGTTCGACGACGAGGCAAACCACCTGCTGCTCACCAACAAGCTGCCCGCCGTCCGGTGGGTAGGGGGCCCCGAGATTGAACTCATCGCCATTGCCACCAACGGCCGCATAGTACCCCGCTTCGAAGATCTGAGCGCCGACAAGCTTGGTTCGGCGGGCATCGTGCGTGAACTGACTTTCGGGACGACGCGCGACAAGATGTTGGTCATTGAGGAGTGCGCAAACACCCGGGCCGTGACCGTTTTCGTCCGGGGTAGCAACAAGATGGTGCGTGGCCCCCCAATCTACTTTCCCATCTCTCGCATGCTGCACAATCCGGACCGCTGACGCTATACAGATTATCGACGAAGCAAAGCGATCGTTGCATGACGCCCTTTGCGTTGTCCGAAACTTGGTGCGAGATAACCGCATCGTATACGGGGGTGGTGCCGCAGAAATCGCCTGTTCGCTCGCCGTTGAAGACGCGGCGGTCAAGGTAAACAATCCCCCACGCATCAGCAAAGTAAAATCCCCTAATCCCCTATAGAGTCCTGGCCTGGAGCAATATGCAATGCGCGCGTTTGCCGAAGCTCTCGACTGTGTGCCTATGGCGCTTGCTGAGAACTCTGGACTGAGCCCCATCGAAACTCTCGCCAACATCAAGTCACGACAGGCCAAGGAGAATAATTCGAGGCTAGGCGTTGACTGCATGCAAACCGGAAGCAATGGTAAGTCGCCTTTTTTTTTCTTTTTCCCCGACGCGCGTGTGATCTGTGCCACATCCCGCGCCACCACGCGGACCCTTTGTTGGAGCACGACGTGTCCCTTCTCTACTCTTCATTTGCTGTTGTCACACCGCCGTTGGGTCGAGATGCACTCCAGAGAACACCCTGACACAGCGTGACCCCTGGGTGCATCTCGTCAGTCTCGACTTTCCGCAATTGACGCCACTGTGGGATGGACCGAGACACCACCCCACACACACACACATTATATCCGCCTGTACCTCAGTTGCATTGGCAAGCTCACGCGCTCGGACAACGAATTGTGGGCATTCGGGCTGACAAGTGACACCACAGACATGAAGGAGCACTTCGTCATCGATCCCCTCATCTCAAAAAGGCAACAGCTTCTCCTTGCGACGCAGCTTTGCAGGATGGTGCTCAAGGTACGTTGCATCTCGTATTGTTTCAAGTCATGACTGTTTCTTTTCATTACCGTCCTCGCGCGACGTTGCCCAACCCGCTCCTTGCGCTTGTCACATACCTCAACATCCTGGTGCGGGG
Organism: Corynespora olivacea; assembly: GCA_019202945.1. Lineage (NCBI taxonomy): Eukaryota > Fungi > Ascomycota > Dothideomycetes > Pleosporales > Corynesporascaceae > Corynespora > Corynespora olivacea. Next base: position 16,479 of record JAGQEM010000249.1, read on the forward strand.
AGCGGGTAGATGCAGCATGCTGGTCACGGTAACACACAAACGACGTGTCTCCTATTTGGTCCATGAGCCACACAGCTGGGACATGCAAGGGTTGCCGATTGCACCTCGATTCTCGCGTGTCACCCCCTTGCGCTCAGATCCGGTGCTGATGTAGTGTTTAGGTCAACAATGTCATTATTGCCGGCAGCGACGATAACGAGTTTTGATCCGCTTTCGAAAAGGATGTGGGCCAAGTCTCCGGGTAAGCATTACATGGAGTTCTCTGTCGAGTCGTGCCGTTCCCATTGTCTGAGCAGATGGCATTCGCAAAGGGTCTTGGTTGTTGGCGTGGACGCTTGTAATATGCTCGATACCATATAGACGGTTGCAATGAAACTCGCATGTCGACGTGATAGGCAGTGCCCACCGCTCCGTTTGCTGTGGATGAGATGTTTGGCCATCTCTCTACCATGGTTGTAGAGTCGAAATGGATACTCGGTCGCGCGCGTGACAGCATAGGAAGAGTTTTGTAGCCTATTTCTTTTTTGTGGATCAAGATTACGTACGACGGTATACCTCGAGGAGGTATTAAAAAGGGTCTGGTAATGGGGGGTATGAACGGACGAGAGTTGAGGACGTGGTGGATCACATGGTACTTTTCAGGGTCGAAAAAAGTACCTATCAACGTAGCCGTTTATGGATATCCCCAGGCATCCATGTACGTAGCCCTGAACGGCCAAATCCCGACTCCATCAGCTCAGCACCATCCCTCCCTCCCGTCAGACTCGGTAATGTATAGTACGCTCGTAACGATACAAAAAAGCCACAGCTGCTCCGTCCACCCCCATCCTCCCTCGGCCATCTCATTCGTGGCCCTCGGCGGCAAAGGGGGGGGCCACAACCCGAAGACGCGCCGACCCATCGCACTACCGCCCTCTGGTAAAACACGGAACAGCCGCTTCCCATCCCAGCTTTCCCTGAGCTCACGAAACGGACAGAGGAACTGTGATTATTTTGGAAAGTTTCCAGACCCTTCTTGGAAGGGGGGGAAGGAAGGAAGCCGGCCGGCCGGCCGGCCCTGCGAGTTTGTGCATGATGGGAACGGCGGCGTGGGTGCCTGCATGGTTCAAGCACGTGCGTGGGTGTGTGCTTTGGACATGTCCGTCAGGTGCGAGCAGGTGAGACGGACGGCGAACGCGATGGGGGCTTCAACGCGACGCCAGCAAAAGCATGTGAAGTGGCACGACGAGATTCCAGACGCCGGATTCAGCGTGGGCGGGGAGAAAGCGATGCCCCCTGAAGAAGATCGGGCGGTGGGATGTCGAAAGGAGCATGTCGACTGGGTCGGTGGACTGACCGAGGACCCTGTCGTGCGTGGCATGCTGAATGATGGCGACCTGAAATCCAGCACCACCGGTGGCGAAACCCGACTCTCGTCCCTTCCCCGTGCGGAAGGATCGCCGAGAGGCATCGAGCGGCGGTCAAGGTCTTCTTCAACTAGATACCTACCTATCTACCTAGCCGACCGAGAGGAGCCACACATAGCCGTGCGGTAGGAGCCTCGAATCAAGGGGAGTGGCGCAGGGGTGTGCGCGTCTGGTCCACGTGTGGACCTCCTTTCACCCTGTCATGTGCTATCGCGTCCGTTTCTCCACCCACCCCCCCCCCCCGACATGTATTGGCTGTGCCTCGCGGTTCACGGGAGATATCGGACACCAAGTGCACCATCTCTGCATCTCGTGGAGAAGAAAAACCGGGACCGGGCCTCCCCTCTACAATACTTTTTCATCCCGTACCCACAAAAGTCTCTGTGCCGAAATTTTTCTGTGCTTACCGACCGCGGCCGCCGCTGTCCCTGTCTCTTTCCGTCGAGGAAAAAGAAAGGAAGAGAAAAAGTCGCGTGCTGATGTAACCTCGAGCGGATCGCTGACCATTATTCCTTGTGGTCATGCCGGTTGGCCTGGGCCGGGCTGCAGCCTTTGCAGAGGTCGGTGGCGGGGAGAGGTTTTTGTGCTCGGAATTGGGATCTGGAGAGAGAACGGGAAGTATCGGCTGGGAAAAGTTACATACATAATACATAGATACTGTACAACTGTAGCATCTTAGTAAGTAGGTGGTCCCTGCAGGGGGAAGGGGGGTGCATCCACCCTCCAGACGAGCTTTCCCATTTCGGATGTCTCGACACATGCAAGAGAACAACTCCACATGCGCCGGCGCGAGGGGATCGATCCCCTCCTCACATGCTCACGTATGCACATACATGTCGCATCGCTAGCTGCCTCTCAACAAACGCGCTTCGTGTGCCGGCCAACATTTCCCTGGGAGTAGTCAGCAGTCTACATGAAAACTTTACCTTCTACGGGGCCGCACGTGAAACTGAGGCTGACAAGCGCGCGGCAGAATTCGCCGAACATACACCGCGCCTTCCCCTTTTAGCAGTCTTGTTCTAGGCCCCTCCAATCGTTCCCTTCCAAATCACCACACCACAGCTGTAGACTACAAAGTGCGGCAGGAACCGACCATACGGGCACCAATTGCTCGCCGTCGAAAGAATCAACGCCACGTACTTCCATCCTGCGTTCTAGAAGCTGTCTCGCTGTCTCGCTGTGGAATACTGTGTATATGCGTGGGTACTTTGCGAGTAAAATGCAGTGCAGTGCAGTCCAGTGCAGTGTCGTGTTGAGTGTAGTGCGCAGTGTATGCGCGGTCATCTCAAGGAGAGTGGGCCGTTGCAACATCCTGCATCCGGATGGTCATGGTGCCGAGAGGGCAGCGAACGAGGGGGTGAGAAAATGGGGGATACCGGAACCGGAACGGGGCGGTGAGGTGGTGTGTGGAGATGTGGATGGAGGACGTGTGGAGCAAAGTACTGCTGTCAGACATGTCGATGGAGGCTTGTTGTTCTTGGTCTCAACATGGCTCGATAGTTCGTACTGCAAGTCATGTTTTTGACTGGGGATCATGTGCGACAAGCGGATGTAGCGGTATGAAAGCGGTCGAGTGGTATGAAAGCGGTCGAGTTGTGTGTGTGTGTGTGTGTGTGTGTGTGTGTGTGTGTGTGCGGCGTGAGCAATAATGTTCTCGAGTCTCTTCATACGCCGGCGTACCTGCTTGCACCACCGCGCCATCATCAGCTCTTCTCAATCACGCACCTGCCCTCCAACCTCGACGCACAATGACATCGACTCCATCCGTGCGATCACATCATTTCACCAACTTTCAACCTTCCTTCCCTCTGCAAGATCCGACCCTTGTTTCCTTTGCCAACACGCCATTTTGAAACAGATGGCAGCGCTAATCAAGTCGAGGCTCCGGCCTGACTAGTCTGGATAAAACATCACCCCATCAGCCCTACGGCGAAACGGCTTCCCCCGTTCGACGATCGATGCTGCATGCGGTAACGCCAATCCGGGGAAAGGGGAAAAGCCTCCGCATCGCAACCCTAGAGTTAGAGTCATCACTTTCTCCATCCGCCTGACTCCCTTTTGGTCGGGATGTTTCTTGTTCGGTATGGTCAGGGAACCCCTGAGTCATCGTAAAATACGCATCGGATCGTGGCCTGTCATCGCTTGCCCGGAGTTTCATCGCGACTCGCGAAAGGACGTGATCGCCCGAGCCAGGAAGGCTATATAGCAGAACGGCTTGTTCTTTGCCAGAGTCTCCCTGCGTCCGCGGAAGGGCGGATGCAAAACTCAAAGTCGCCTTTGACACAACCGATGGGTCTCGATACAACGGTAGCAAAGGCCCTGAAGCCTGCATCTCATGATGCTTGTGCAGGTCATGTGCTCTCTGGCGACGAAGCTGAATCTAGGTTTCGGCAAAACCCGGGCGTGGAGGCTGCTCCTGAGGAGAAGATCGGATCGTGGATGCTGAATTTGTGAGACGCATGGCTTGTCGCTATGCAGTACTAGCGAGGATGAGGCTGTTGGTTCGGGCTTGTGGAAGGGCTTTGTGTACCTCGGACATACCCGCCCCTTCAGGTACCTTTCACATTGCCCGACGTTGATGACGTTGCTGCTGCGGCCCACGCTACTGGGACATCTACAGCCACCCGAAGCATTTCACATGCTTTCCAATCTCCGCCAAAGCCCATATCCTTTCAGCTGACACGCTGTAGACGCTGACAATGAACGTGAACAAAGATGCGAATGATCACTCAATAGCACATGGACCAAACATCACTCCGGTGCCGTCCACCAAAGTGATTGCCTTCCCCTCGGCCGTTGCACGAGGCTTTTGAAAATGGCGTGGAAGCCCAATGTACGAGGGAGGAACCCTCTTCCAACGAAGAATGCGAGGGTCCTCCTTAGGCGACGGATTACTCCCGAGGACTGCGGGGGGAGATGCAGGTTCATGCGGAGAGAAAGGTTGTTGATCGATGGCGGCGGGCGCTGACAGGCATCTTCCAGGTTGGGAGCTCTGGCTCTCCTGGTATAGACAGTGGTGTTGGAGCTACGTAACGAAATGTAGCAACATGAAAAGATTTGCATGCCAAATCATGGTGCCCAGATTTGGTAGCTCGACCGCCATTTCCTGGTTCCTGGACCCCATCTGTTTGTTATTCTTCTGCACAGCTGACCAAACAGAACCAACGCTAAGTCAACGCTCACGCTTGTACACAAGCGCCCCGAGCATTCCCCCACTTCCATCGCCTCTCCGCAAGCTAATCGCCGCGGATGCGGATGCCATGGCCGTGGAGACCTCACGGGGTCAACTTGCGGGGTGTTGAGACACGAAAGCCCTGCGGTCCGCGCGCAGGCATTCGGTGTGCCTGCCTAGAACGACCCATTATTGCAGACAAATGTATATAGGGCGCCGACGTAAATCGCAGTCCTGAATCGTGACAAAGGAGGAAGACGCCTCGAGACCGATTGAGGGCAGGGGCTGGGGCTGGGTCGTGTTCCATGACGGACCGGCCTGTTCGGGGGATTCAACATCTCAAATCCGCATCCAAGGTAAAAAGGAGTGGCCGGACCGATCATCTCCAGCGTACAGTCCCGAGCGTCGCGATCATGATGTTGTCTAAACCGATACATTTGAAGTTCCAATGCAGCGTGTGCTCAACAGATCCAGTCTTCGCCTAGGCCCGCTCGACGGGGCTCTCCCCGTGGATTGTAGCTGCTGAGCTTGTCTTGTACCATATGGGAAGCGTTTTCCTTCTGGGTTCTAGTGTCGACGGATAATGCTGGCACACTAAAGTTCACGGTGCGTTGGGCTGAGAGCGGTTCTGGTCCCGGTGGGGTTATAAAAACGTGGCAGCCACATTGCTGCTCGGCGAGCATATGCGGACCAGGTAGAATGCGCTGTCGCAAATTAATCGTCGAGAATGATGTATGAAGGACGACAGATAATGAAACAGGCGGGGTTGCAAGGGATTCATAGAAGGATCGATCCGTCGGGCAAGAGTCCAAGTGGCAGCTGAGAGCGGCAGTTGCAGTCTGGCTTGGGCGCGTGTAAATTGGGCATCAGCTGATAAAAGGTCCAAGCGGACTCGTAAGGAACCTGTCAGAATAATAGACATTTCGGTGTATGTGAAGATCTTGTTGGGTGCTGTCGGCACAGTATGGCATATCTCAAAACTTCTGCTTGTTCACCACCGAGAAGTACGGTATTGTGCGGGTGAAAGATGGCATGACCTCTTTCACTCACGCTCCGGTACGTACTGTAACGATCGACGCAAAGAAAGCACGTGTTTTCCCGGGAAGGTCGTTAAACCCACGTCGAACATCTCAAGTAACATACTTTCTCACTGCTCCGCAGCAGTCTTGGAAACGTGGAGTGAAGATGTATGTGTATGCGTCGCTTCCGGGTCCCCAACATTCACCAGATGCGGAAGGATAATACCTCCATCCCACGCTCTTTCAATACATCAACAGGTACTTTATCAACCCCTGAATAAGCGAGCATCAGGCTGCCAACTACGACGACCTACGGTAAGGCGAGAGGTCAAAGCCAGGCGGCTTGGTATTCCGGTGAATGAAGATGCATCATACCGGTTTGCGATAGCTCTCCGTCAGAACACCAAACATGATACGTTCGTGGATCTGCAGGCCGAGCCAGCTTCGATGCGCAAAGTATTGGAGGCACCCGCATCCTGCTGTGTCTCCGGACTGGTTAATAGGAAGCAGTGCCGCGGCCACTCTCGTGCAGCGGACGGTCTAGATAGCTGTCAAGTAGGAAGATCTGCGGTGCTTGCTTGCTTGTTTGCGGGGAGGAAACAGGGCTGCATTTGCTGGCGGCAATCAGCAATTTTCAGGCCCCAGGTTGTGTGGGTCGTGGATTGGAGAAGGAATGGAAGAAGAGAGGCGCCTCGGGTTGCAGGTGATTATCGCAACCGAAAATCCCCCCACTCCACTCAGGTACTGCCAACAAATGAGACACGGGTTGATATTCTCCGAAGGAGGGTCAGTCACCCTCTCAAGGCCTCTCAAAATCGCAATGTCAATTGATCACAGGGACGATAATGGGCGGGCGGTTCGGGTTCGGAGATTTGACGAAGAACGGCGACAAGGCGGGATGCTCGATGATCTAATGAGTATCATGGACGATGGCGCAGTACCCCATGCGCATGAGGCTGAGAAGCCGACCAATTCGACGACATGGCAGCGTCCAGATGACTCTGTGCAGGCGCTAAGGAACTGCCAACGCATCAAGCTCGAGTACACATTCTCGTGCCTCGAATGCCGCTTCAGGGAGCGAGAGGCACGGTGGCAAGCGGCGGGTGCCTGGCAAGGATGAGGGGTTATGGTAGGTTGTTGTTTTTAGAGCTTGAGCGAGCCAGGTGATGTGAGAAACATGAGGACGCGAATCGCGTAGCAAAGATGGCGCGGCGCGAAGCTGATGCGACAAGAGCTGAGCTGGGCTGAGTCCGGAGAACCCGGGGTAGGGAAGAGAAGGGGGGCAACGGGTGAGTAATGCGGCGATGCGGCGACGAGATGACGGGGAAGATAGGCGACAGCGTTTTGATGGTCAGCTGGTCGTGGAGAAGGAAGCGGAGTTGAGGTGGAGGAGGAGGAGGAGGAGAACGCGAGGCTGCCTTCCCTGCACGGTTCATTCTGGTAAGCCTGGTGTATGCGCGGTGCAGTCAGGGCATAGGTACGAGTAGAGGTACATGGTACCATATCGTCCGCCGTGTATGCTTCCTTGTGAAGAGCAAAAAGGAGCGTTTCGAACGTGACCAACACTTCCATCACACCGATGGAATAGCCGCCTGATTTTCTCAGTCACACAAAACAAAGCATTCTTCAAAGTACCGCAATTGCCGGGAACCCCACGCTATCCAGCCGCAATAGCAGCAATAAATTCCACACAACCAAACATGTAGCACGCCGTATCAAGGTGACACACCTGCGGCAATACAGCAGAAATTCTCAAGCAAGGCGTGATCTCTCAAAATGCGGCCGACTAAAAACAGCAACCCTTGCCCACTTCACACAATACAGGAGCGCTACAGCAAATCGTGCATAAGCGCCATCTGGGGGCCACCCTCCTTGGAGTCCTAGATGATTCAGAAAGAGCGGTAAGAGGGAGGCTATCCAAACAGAGCCTTGCTGCGTATCACACATGCATCTTGTTGGGACGCAGCTGATGAGAACAGGAGGTCCGGCAATAGGTGAGTAGTAGGATGCGTTCGTTGCATGCGTTCGCCCGCAGTGCACTATCAACACATCACCAAAACCCTGATTGCACGAATGGTAGACCAGAGTGTGCATGTGAAGTGTCCGCTTTTTTTTTCGCATTAAGTACCCAAAGTGGTTCCCTTACTATCTGGTGAGGTAATGCTGTCATGGCTAGCTCGCCTGCCATCACCACTCCCACGCTCAAATCCCAACTCCCGCGCCTTGCTGTGCGCCTCGCTGTTGCCTGCCATCCTAGGGTATAGTAAAACTAGCTCGTGACCATGGAGCTTTCATGATAAAAGTACAGTGTAGAGTAATAGTACAGACCAGAACGAGGCAGTACTCGACAGGAAGAAGAAGCCAGACCCCAGACCACCGCAGGCGTGAGCCCGATCCTTCTTTGTAGCCGAACGCAAGTCGCCTGAAAGTCCGATTGGCGATGAATAGTACAATGAAAAGAAATTCGTAGCCTCGTAGGCACACTCGATGCCCATGGCACCGAATGGAATTTTGGGGAACATTAACCCGTAATCATACCAGCCGGTCGACGCAGTCCGGCGGTGAAGTAGAATAGAAATGAACACAAACGCCAAAATCCCAATGCTGTTTCCCCTAGATGCCGCTGAATGTGCAGGTGCTGAAAAAGAAGAGACCGTTCACCAGCCTTTTTGATGGTACTCTTGGAGTCCTTGATCGAAATAGTCGTTGTATGAGTTGCTGTTTTTCGTCGCATCCTTGAACGTAGTTGCCTTGATCACGTTTGGCACGACGTGTTGTTGCGGAACGACTTCCATGCCCTTGATATCGTTGGTGGTCATGGCCCTTCGCAGCGCTGGAATGGATGCAGCGCTTTGGACCCGCTTGTTGACCGCGTTGATTGCGGAGTTCTTCTGCTGTCGTTCCCAGAGGAGGTTTTGTCGAAGGGATTGTGTGAGCTCGGTCTGCAGCATGTTGCGACGGGTGGTGCGCGGGGACAACATGGGCGGATGTACGTTGGATGTGGTCATGATGATGGGCTTCGAGCGGGGAACTTGCTGCCTCATCATCAGACCGGTGTCCTCCTGGGGTGAGTTGCCAGTGGATGGACCGTTGGGGGTGGCTGTCCGCGATCTGCGGATGACAGGTTGTAAGCAGGACGCTGCCTTCTGGAGCGCCTGAGCGCGGTCGTCCTGATGCATCATCGTGGTTAGAAGGGAGCGCCTCGAGACGAGGTTGGGCTTGGAGTCGACGCGCTGGAACATGGGCCTTTCGTCCACGCTAGCCGGCACGCTCACGTCGTTGTCGTCTTCCCAGTCATCGTCGGAATCTTCTTCTTCGATGGCGTTGTCATCCGACTCTTCCTCGCTGTCGCTCTCGATAGCGCTCTCCATGGCGTTCTCGCTCTCTTCCGAGGCGACGTCGTGGATGGTGCGGGTGGCAACCTCGTTCTTGAAGGAGGTGGTCTTCCTGATGAGGCCAGCCTTCTTGATGCTGTCGGCCAATGAGCTGCGGTTCGCCAGCGAGTACGCCTCCAGGGAGCTGCTGTTGTCCTCGTCGGACGAGCCACCGAGGGTGAACATGGGCTGCTTCTTCTTCACCGGCTCTGCCTTGGTGGGAGGCGGGCGGTGGGTGAAGGCACTCTTGAGGATCGGGGTGGGGTTGAGGTTGGTGCTGGAGCGGACGGACGTCGATATCCTTCCGAGATCGAAGCCGTGCACAACGCTGTGGGAGCTCAAGTCGGTCGAGGTGCTGATGTCAGATCCGACGGCCGGGCTTGTGGCGTCGCTGCCCATGGTGGTCGCGACCGTGGAGGTGGAGTCTTGGATGCAGCGGGCAGGCGTGGAGGTCGGGGGAGGAGAGCTTGGCCGTGCGGTGATGGCCTTGGGAGCCAGCTGAGCGGGCAGGGGCGAGAGCGGCTCGATGGCGCGCTTCTCTTGTATCGAGTTGACGACCTTCTCCAGATCGATGGGGGTGATGTGCTTGCCTCGGGCGTGGCTGTTTGCGGAGTCGTGGCGACGCAGGTCAGGGCGCGAGAAGCAGGTGGATCGGGTGGTGGCGGTCACGGCGCTTTCCAACGCAGAGTCGTCCGAGGCGACGCTGGACGACAGCTCCGGCGGCTCGAGGCTTTGGGAGCGGCCAAACGACCACTTTGGGCTCGTGGTGTAGTCGGGAAGGCAGCACTGCGTCTCTCGTCCCCACAAGCGCCAGGCGAGATTCTCGTACCGCCGGCCGTCAGGACCGAGGACGGGGGAGCATGTTTTCAGGACTGCACGGTGCCACGGTCAGTGGCAAGCTCGACGTGCTTCATTCACGCACAGGCGCACAGGCCGGCCATGCTGTGAAAGGCCCCGCAAGCGGTGAAAGAGAGAAGACTCACCAGACCACAGGCCGAACAGGTTCTCGGGATTTCTCGTTTCAATGGTGCGCATGGATTCGTGCTCGACGCGCACAATGGGGCGCTCGGAGTGGAGAGGCATTGTTGCGTGGCTCGTGGGCGGTGTCTGGCGGTGGTGGTGGTGGTGGTGCTGGCCGTTTTCGTCGCAGCGAGATCAATTGCGTCAGTCAGGCAGGATCGACACGAAGAGCCGCCTGGTTAACACCGGACGGCGGCGATCATAGTAGTACGGCGGGCAGTGGAGGGTGGTGGACGGCAGAGGGCAGAGGGCAGCGGGAGCAAGTGTGCGATGCAAGGGCAACTGAAGCAGCAAGGCCGGTAGCGGTGATATATGGGTGCGACTCCATCGTAGCCACGGGGAACGGGGGGCAGCGCCGGTACAATAAGAGTCCAAGCTCGAGCATTTGACCAGGAGACAAGGGTTGCAGCACTCTGAGCCTGGCTCGCCCGTTTAGTGCATCCAGCGGAGCAGGGTCAGCACTGACGGTGAGGCGTTTACAGGGGGAGAATCCGCTCTGACGGTCGAAGAATATGCACCGCGGCTGTATTGCTGGCCCTACACGCTACCAGCCTGCCGCGACTCCGACTCTATTGCCAATTCAATTGCGCGGCACTGGCCTGTCGTATCACGGGCCACGGCCACGGCCATGCCAGTGACAATGACACTGCGCCCATGCCCGTCTCCACCGCTCTCCGCGTGGCAGAGGGTCCCTGCACGCCGAAGTTCAAACACACCCGTCGTCTGGGCGTGGGGAGAGCACATGACAGAGCACCGTGCCCTCTTCCAGAACGACAGAGCCCAACTGACTCGCTCTGGACTTGGGGACGGCGGCGATGGACTCGTTGCGATGCTTTGTCCCCTTCCCCCGCCGCTGGCCCCATGTGCGTGTCCTCCGCGGTGCAGTCGTCGTGGGTGTGCGTCCATGTCCAAAGCCGACATGGAACCGGTCCGCCGCATTAGGGCGCTTCTGCCGGGCGCCGGGTCGCTACCCTCCATCTCTATTGAAATCTTCGGCTTTGTCAGTCACGTAACCAATCCGTCTCATGTGACAGCCTTCCGATATCCCTGGGGCCGTCTAGGCCGCATGTCGGCACTATTCGCACCATGAGCACCATTCCTATTCGCACTGCCGGTGATGCTTCCAACCTGGAGTCGGAGTCCTCTGTAGATACAAAATACCCTGCTCACATGGCCCTCGACCTTTGCCGCCGGCGTTCAGAGAAGCCTCTGCGTGCACCGGTGACATGCCGCCTCGGAACTTCCCTTCCGCCGTCTTACTGTCCGTTACGATGTCGGCTGCCCCCGCGCTTCGCCTCCATCTCCATCGCAGCCTGCGAGCAGCACTACGTAGCCGCGCCATGGCATTGTTGGTTGGGTTCCAGTTCATGAAAAGTGTCGCATGCACATCGAATACTCACCTCGCATCGTGCAACTGTCTACAAGACAATTTCTCGACGTCATCTGCGGCTCGACGTCGAATCACCGCGCGGCAGGAAACATCATGTGCAACGTCTCCCGTCACCCAAATGCGGCGTGATGCTCGGTTTCATGCGTTGTTCAATCTGCGAGATCACAACCTGCCGGCAGCATATACTCGCAGCCAGCGTGCCAGCCAGCTTGCAACCCATCATCGCTACCATGCTCCGGGCTCGCCATCGCAAGTGTTGGCGCACACACACGAGCATCACCACGTATCATGTATTCATCCGCAACGTCGCATCCCCATCGTCTCCTTCACACCATATTCCGGCGCCTCTGGAACGTGGTCGTGGTGAGCTGTCAAGTCCTCGACGGCTGGCTTTCCCCCAAATGGTAGATACATAGATAGTCGTGACAGGTCGAGGCTTTTCTTCCTGTTTCACGGACCGTGGGTCCGGATAACCCTCACCTTCCCCACAATCCACAAATACCCGGTCGAGAAAATCACAGCGTTGCCATACATAGCTATGTCGCTCGTCGAACCATGGGGGTGACCGTTGGCCAAGCCACTCTTGCTCTCTGGGTAATGTACGGCAGGTCTGAGCACAGCTCTCGTACTGAGATTGGGAATCAAAACATTGTCACTGTTGGGTCCTCGCCGTTGTCTCACGTCGGCAGCTCTGTCGCCACACATGTACGAGACGACGTAGCTCAGCTAGGAAGAGAAAAAGTTGCATGCTCCTCTGGCTAGGTTGCACAAGCCTGTTTCTCTTTGACCAGAATGCGAACTCCAGATTCCCTCGCCTTCAGACAGCATTCGAACGGACATCCTATGACCGCTGATGGCTTGTGTATGTAGCACAGGCTGCCTGCTGCCGTCAGCCGTGCTTTCTTTTTTTTCCCGCCTTACCGTCTTACTACATAGTAGAAACCGGGCTCGTATCAAATCCTCCTATCCAACCCAGGCCGCCCAGACTCTTTCCACTTTCCGACTGTAGCAGATCCGGAAGCAAGTTGGGGTACCGTATCGTCGTCGTCATCCCACGTCCAACATGCGTACTTTTTGGGCACAACCATCGCACAACGACGGATCCCGCACCCAGCACCATCACCAGCATCAGCGCCAGTATCAGATAGGTTCGGCCTCCCAGCCCCAGAGCACACAGACGCACAAGGTAAAAGCCACCCAGGTACAAGAGTAGATGGTGCTCCACAAAGTTGGCAGCAGATGAACATGGGGAACACGATTCACCCACAAAGGCGGCGTGAGAGTGCCACACCACCGGACACTTGGCACCGCCTCTGTTCCGATAGTCTGGTTCTGGCGCTCCGCTAGAGCTGCTTTGGGACCGGGAACTCTGCCGCTGTTCGAATCGCGTGGGTCGTCACTCACTGGCCAGACCACCACCACCAATCCGATCGCACGCCTGACAACTGACATGAGATGCCATGCCCCTTCAGCTGCTTCTCCCCATCATCTCTCATCTCTCATCTCCCCTCTGCAACAGCGCACCGCATGTCGCTCACTCGTGCTCTCCGGGCCTTGGAGCGATGTGAACATGTGTGTCAGGCTTAGCATGCGCTGTGCAACAACAGACAGGGACGTCACCCCTCACCGCAAATCCCCACTGTTCCCATGATCTATGTCGAAATGCAACCCCCTCATCACCACGCAGCAGGGCGTTTCAGCCACGGCCTTGCGACATGGATCCCACTCGGTCCGACAGGGCCATTGCTTCGCGGTAGCATCTACCGAACGTTGCCATGCACCCGAGATTGGCTTTTTCCGCCTCCTCGCGATGAGATTGCGTTCATGTCAGCTTCCTGACGCCCAAGCGAACGGGGGGGACACGATGCTGGTTCCCGCGCCCTTTTGCCAATTCTTCTTTCAGCAGCGCTGCGCTTTGCCCGCGATTCGGTCTGTTCGAATCGGGACCAAACGGAAGCCTCTCCTGGCACTTGCAAATTTCGGCTGCGGGACAAGATCCGATGCGTCCATGCAGTTTCGCACCGTGCGATGCACCAGCTTTTCCCAGGCCATAGCCTCGGGCACTTGCTCTCAGACCCTCGCGTGGCTCCCCAAGCGCCAAGGATCGTCCTCTACCCACGAGAAAGGCAGCTATTTCCCGCTCTCCTGGGCAGCGGACTCCCAGCATGAGAGACGGGATGCGATTGCGAAGTTTTTCCACGTCCACTTGGGTTCCGCCAGTAGCGAGGAGATGAATTACCGTTTGTCTCAGCACGGTCGTTCACCGAGACAGGTATTCGTGGTCCAGACACAACCATGGCCTTGGTGCCATCTTCCGCATGTTATTACCTCATTCCCCCCTCACATAGCATCGTGGATAGGGGAGTGATGTGATGATTTTCGCTCCCCGCGCAGCGCGCAGAACGGAGGACTCGATCAATGTCACGTAGCAGGGGGGGGGAAGATGTTCATGTGGACAAGGCCGTGCAGGGTGGAGCCGACCCCCCCCCCCCTACGTGCTTATCATACAGAGACTTTCTCAGGAACTGCAGGTGGGGAGTCGATAGGGCTCGCACTTTGATGCACTCCAGCAACAACGTGTGGGATTGCCGAAGAAGGATTCTTTGCCGACCTCCACCAACTCTACAAGGTTACCGCCCGTGTTCTCCCCCTTAGGAAAGTCCAACGCCCTGCTGCGATAACGACGTTCGACATTGCTTCTAGAAGGTCCTTGCCGTAAATACCATCATCATTACCTTCTCAATCCAGACAACAATACGTTCTGTACCATACGCTCGGGGCGAGCGGTGAACTCTTCGTATTTTCCGAGGTCACTTTGAGATTGATGACATTCGCTGGCAAACTGCCGTCATTGTCTGCACGCGTCGACACCGCCACGCTCATAGCGACGTCAACCACGCCCCCTGTTTTCCATCCTACACCTGGCGTCGGTAACACGGCGTCTTACCCGTGTGCACCTCATTCTCAATGCTGTCCTCTCGATAGAGCGCATCATCTCGAGCGGTTTCACCGTTGCACACGCCAACTACCTAGGTGGTCAGCTTGAGGCTGGGGCTCGGTTTTGATATTAATTACCACCACCTTCGGACAGCAATCGGTACATTTATAGGCCATAGCCACGCCGTACCACGCCGTCGGGATCATCTCACCTGCTTTTCGGATTCCATAGTTACACCCAACACGGCAGTGTGTCGCAGCATAGTCGGCGCGTGGCAGATCGACTGACAGTTCGCCGACTTGCGTTCGCAGGGTGCAACGGCAGCTTGTAGAATGAAGGAGCAGTTCCTGAACGCCCCTACCAAGGTCTTTCATGTTTTCATTTTTTTGTCCCATCTACAGTCGGCGGTTGCTGCACATTGTACACTCCAGCCGGCATGACTCTTTTCATCTCCCAAATGACAGCGTACGCATTCATCCTCCCTATCATGTCCACACTCGGCCCGTAAAGAGGGAACCCTCGGCATCATCAGCATTTATGTGCTGACCATACCGGTCCGAGTTCCTCACTGCGACTGAAGCCGGGATATCTGATGGGCATATTATCCATTCACCCGCCCGGACCGTCATCAACAGCACAAGGATGCTCATCCCTCCATGTACACTCGAACTTGCATTAGCGAGCAGCAAAATGGTCACGTCGCTTGGTGATGATTCGACAGTGTCAAGTCACTAGTCATCAAAACTTCTCCATTTCCGTTTCCAACGTCCACCCTACCTCGCGTTTTGTTGTCGACCGAACGCCCGCGACCGTATACTAAATACGCTTCGTGAGATCCCTCCTCGGTGCGTGCCTAGTGCGCATCCAGTCGAACACTTTCCAGAACCGGCAACCTTCCGTCTCTTCCGTCTCCCCATCCCCCCCCCAGATACTCCGTGCTGATCTCACCGTCGACGGGCGACCCCGTGTCGCGTCTCCCCCCGTCTTATGTCAGGGCCAATTGTGGGAAATCACATGCCACCAATCTGAGAGGCGTCGGATACGAAGCTTATCCCACCGGCCGCATCTGATAGTCGTGGCTGTTTTACGGGTCTCAGGCGGCTAAACGAGGGACGGATCGAGAAAATCATGTCGGCCCGGATCCACTTCCCCCCCCCAACGCTCCGGCCCCAATTGCTGACAGGCAGGCAGCCCGTCCGATGACCCCCTTGCGCGACATTGTTGGAGATGCAGAGTGGGAGTCGCAACCCAAGTGCCGACTTTGCAATGTCTCTCGCCTCGGGCCATGGACATCTGCGGGGTGACGAGAGATCACGAGTGCCGTCTCCACTCTCTTGCCCTGCAGTGTACCATGTATCCGCATGTTTCGGTATATTCTGGGCCTCGAGAGAGAGCTCGCAGGCTGCCCATCCCCCGACGACGACTCTCCTTGGGTTACTTTGCCGAGGGTCAGATTAGCGTAAATGGGTACTCGTTGCAGAACACAACACAACACATGCACGTCTTTTGCATCCGGCTCGGTACGACCCTTACCCATATGCGCAAACCTTCCAGATCCTTCACGAGCTCGCTTCCCTCCCATATAGATCACGCGTTATACGCTCAAAACATGGTAAATGGCGAGGATGATTATGGTGGTCGTCGCGTCCCCATAGGCTGGATAAAAATGGCATTTAATCTATGGCAGCAAGACGCCTCGACGCCGCACTCATGCACCGAACGTCTCTGGCCGTGGAAGCACCGAAGGGCACGAAACCGCCATTTTTCTCTTCTTTACGTGTTCCTATTGTTCAAGTGGCCATTGAGCGCGGATCTGGGGGATACGAGAAGAGAAGGGATCTTGCGACCCATGATCATGGGGGAGGGGGGGGGGGCGAAAAGAAGGCCATGTCTCTTGTCAGCTTGATCGCTGTCGTCGTTGCGTCCTTCGCCTTCTCTCCCGCCGCCGCCGCCGCCGCCGCTACAAACATCCCGAGTACCCCGACGCGGTTGGGGGTCAGTCAAGTCAGCCATCACCGAATGTCAGACGCGTGCGAAAAAGGGAAAGCGAACGGACATGGACTCGCGCCTACCTTGTTTCCAGCGTCGTTTGAGCTTCAACCGTTCGTATCCTTCATCTAGGGATAGGGCCGAAGTGCGTGTGTCGAATGCTCCGGGTTCGAGCATATACTGCAGGTTGGACGCATGCAGTGACGGGAACCGATGGTTTGGAACGGACGTGGTAAGCCATGCGTTTTGTAACAAGCAAAGGGGGGTCATGCGTCCAACTTTGCAAAGGGTGCTGTAACAATGCGGTAGGGCCATGGCCGATGTGGTGCGGTGCAGCAACTGATGAGGTGAGGTGAGGTGAGGTGAGGTGAGGTGAGGTGAGGTGAGGTGAGGTGAGGTGAGGTGAACTGAACAAAGGGTCAGTCAGGGTAAGCCAGGGGTCAGCCTCGTTGTAGGGCGACGCGGCCGGCCTTGGGGTTAGGTCGGTGATATCACGGATTCAATCCGGTGGTCCAAGGATAGGTAAGGAAGCTGAGATGGGACGAACGATTGTACGCATGTTAGTCTCTTTTTTTTTTCTTTTCTCTTTCTTTTCTTCGTGAGAGCTCAAAAAGGTCCGGGAAAGGGGCGCCAACCTACCTACGCTATCGAATGCGCCAGTCTGCATGCGTGAGCGAGACCATGGAAGTGAATTTTTTTGAAGAAGAGGGGCTGAGTTCGTGCCATGGTGTGCCACTGTTTGCGTTGTTGTCGTGCAACTCACCGGAGGTTTTGAATATCAATAGTTCCGCCATGCGTAGATGGCGCTCCTGAAGCAAAACAGAGTACACTACGCAGTGTACATGGCGAAGGATCCGCGGCGGGAAGTCATTGGTGCCTCTTTGCTCGCCGGTCCATGGATGATGAGACACGTGGTGCTGCCATGGTGGCCGGCGACGCAAGCGAGCTGCTGTCCAGAGCCGCAACCGCAGCCGCAGCCGCCGAAGCGCCCGCCTCCGCAGCTCCCACCACGCCCAGGAAGCCCTCACGCGTCCCCCCAACGACGTCCTCGCCCGCATCGCCCGCATCGCCCGCACGACGCAGCATGGCCTCCAGCACACCCTCCGCCGCGGCCAAGGACCCCGTCGTCCCCGCCCGCCGGCCCACGACCACGTCCACCACCACGGCAGCGCGCCGGCCAGCTGCAACGACCTCCACGGCGAGAGCCTCGGCCGCCGGCTCGACGATGCGGACCACGACGGCCGGCTCGAGCCTGAGCAAGCCCCCGACACGCCCGGCGCCCGGCGCCGCGGCCAGGAAGTCCCATCTGGCGTCCCGGTCGGCCGCCTCGGACGCAGAGCCCGACCTGTCGTCCGTCACCTCGGGAGACGAGAACAAGCGCCCCGCCGCTCGCAGGACAACGCTGACCTCTGCCGCCGCGTCCAGGGCCTCGCCGGCGAAGACGCCGGGAGCGCGACCGGCGGCACCCTCTGCCGCGGCCGCCTCTGCGGCTGCGAAGCGTCCCCTGACCGCTGCACGTGCCGCCCCCGAAGGCTCGACCGCCAAGGCGACTCCTCGCGCGTCGCTGTCCTCCACAGCACGAACGGCGACAACGCGAGCGGCTGCACCGAGCGTGACGTCGAGAACTCCCCTTTCGCACGCGAAGAAGCCCTCGCCAACGGCCGCCGTGTCCCCTGCGAAGAGGGCCGCGATTCCGGAGCAAGGGTGAGTGGTGTTTCCAAATTCTTCTTCTTCGTCTCCCGCCTCCCATCCATCCCCCTCCTCCCAACGCTTCCGCACTTCGCTGTAGCTGACTTGCACAGCGCTGGCAGCATTGGCGCCCTCCCCAAGGACGCCCTGCTCAAAGACAAAGCCGCGTCCGATGCCGAAGTCGAGATCCGGAAAGGCGTCCTCGGCCCCGTCAAGGCTGCGCTCGTGCGCTTCGGAGAGGAGTCCCAGCGGCCGGACACCGCTCCCGCCAGCTCGAATGAATCCGACTCGGAGACGAAGAGGCGCAACGCCCAGGTTATGCAGGATTTCTTCAAGGAGACCAACCGGCGTGAGCATCTTCAGGAGCAGTGCGACGACCTCGGCCGGGAGCTGGACAAGCTGCAGTCGGAGAAGACGAAGCTGAAGAAGCAGCTGGCGGATACCGAGGCCGCCCTTGCCGAAAGGGACGAGGCCATCGCGACCGCCGCCAAGTCTACCGAGACGGATCAGGGCGCGCATACCACGCTGGTGGAGGAGATGGAGAAGAAGTTTGCCAAGGAGACAGAGGTGTGTACGATACCCGCAGGTGCAGAGGGCGCCGAAGCTCCAACGTTGCTGACTCCGTATCCCCCCCGCGTAGGAGCTCGAAGCCCAGGGCGAGAGGCTTCTGGAGGAAAAGGTGGCCGCTCAGGTGAAAGAGGCCGAGGAGACGAAACGCGCCACCGAACTGCAGCAGGTGCTGAGCCAGCTCAGCGAAGATCTCGAGAAGCAAGGCGCCGAGTGGGATGCGGAGAAGAAGGTTCTCGCCGAGCAGAAGACGCTGGTCGAGACCCTGACCACCGAGGTCGCTGCCTTGACCGAGGAGAGGAACAGGCTGAAGCTCCAAGTCGACGCCGTCACCCAGCAGCTGAAGGAGACACGGGCCTCACTGGAGGTCCTGCAGTCCAAACAGGTCGAACTGGAGCAGAGTCACACGGATGAGCTTGTGTCTCGCGACGAGAAAATCGACCAACTGTCCCGGTCCATCGAAGACTTGCAAACAAAAGTCATCACGGCCGAGCAAAACCACAGCGACGCTTTGGCCGACGCCAGCCGCTCCCTCGAATCCACGTCGTCGGAATCTTCCAGGCTTGTCGAGGAACTCCAGGAGAGGATGGAATCACTGCTTCAGCAGCACACGGACGAGCTGAAAACCAAGGACGAAACCATCGACTCCCACGCCCAAGCTGCGCAACAGTTGCGAGAGCTCACCGAGCAGCTGCAGGAACGCGCCGATAAGACCGCCGCAGAGCTGGAGAACGAGCGTGACGCACATGCCGAAGCGATCCGTGAAAAGATGGCCGAAATCCAGAAGAACGGCGAAGAGGCTTCGCAGGCCAAGGACGCCGAGATCGCCCGTCATCTGGAGGCAATCGACGGTTTGCAGGAGCAGATCAAGTCGCTTCAGCAAGGCGAAAGCGATGGCGCTCAGGTGGCCGCCGAGCTCAACACGCAGATCGACGCACTCGAGGCATCCCACGCCGGTGCCCTGCAGGCCAAGGCGAACGAGGCCGAGGAGCTTAGGAAACAGTTGGATGCCATCAACGACCGATGGACGGCTGACACGGCCGAGAGCGAGAGATGGAGGGAGGAGAACGATGGCCTTCGGAAAACGATACAGACCTTGGAGCAGGCCTCGCAGCAGGATGGCGAACAGCACTCCACGCTGCTTGCGAAGATCCAGGCAGACCTGGATGACGCGAAGAGGAAGGCGCAGGCCGAATTGGACGCTGCCCAGGAGAGGGCCCGCCAAGATCTGCTCACCCTCGGTCAGGATCACGATGCCGAGATCGAGTCGCTTCGTGCGGACCTGGAAGGAGACGCAAAGAAGCGCATCGAAGAGCTGCAGGTCAATCACGATTCGTTGGTGGCTGAGAACAAGGCCGCGGAGGAGGAGCACGACAGGATTCTGGCCGAAAAGTCCGAGGCGCTCAACGACGCCCTCGCGAAGCACAGGCAGCTGGAGGACGAGAAGACGGCCATCGAGGAAGCCCACGGGATTTCGCAGCATCTGCTCGTGGATCTGCAGGCGCGCGTCGATGCCCTCGTTGAGGAAAAGAGTGCGGCGGAGGAGGCCCAAGCGACATCTCGGAAGCTCATCGCCGATCTCCAAGCCCGCCATGACAGCTTGCTCGAGGAAAAGACCATCGCCGAAGACGCTCACAGCCGCGCCGTCGAGGCCTTGAAAGAAGATTCCGATTCCACTTCCAACCAACTTCTCGGCGAACTGCAGACGAGGTACGACGATCTGCTGGAGGAGAGGAAGAGCGCTGAAGGGGTTCACGAGAATGAGCTGGAGCACCTGAGGGACGAGCGTGATGCTCTCTCGGCACAGGTCGCGGATCTGGAGGAAACGTATGGCAGAGTCATCACCGAGCACCAGGCTAGCCAGGAGCTTCATGCAAAAGCGCTGGAAGCACAACGAGCCGAACTGGAACAGCAATATGCTGCTCTCATCGATGGATTGCAGAGCGACCTTGATGCCGCAGAGCAGGCAAAGAAGACTGCCGCGCGGGAGAAGCAGGCCGCTCTCGAGGAGCTGGTTGCGTTGAAGGAGAACCTGAGTGCCGACGCGGAATCGGGTGACGCCAATCTTGCCGAGTTGACCGCCAAGTATGAGAACTTGATCGCCGAGAAAGCCACGGCCGATGAAGAGCACGAAGCCGCTGTCCTCGTCCTGAAAGCCGATCTGAAAGCGGAGCAGGAAAAAATCACGTCCGAGCTCCAGGTTCGGTGCGAAGGCCTCAGGACCAAACTCGCGGAGGCGGACAAAGAGCATGGTGATGCCATTGCTCTGTTGAGGGAGGAGCTCCAGGATGGCCACTCGCACGACCTTGCTGCTGCGCAGAAGGCTTTGGAAGACTTGCAAGGGACGTACAACGGCCTCCTGGAGCAAAAGGTTTCCATCGAGAAGGCACACGAAGATGCGATCACGGAGCTCATGATGGGCATGGAAGCCAATCAGATGAATGCGGTTCAACAGCTGCAAAAGAAATTCGACACGCTGTCTGCGGAGCTGGAGGGTATCAAGGCTACGCATGCGGCAGAGCTCGAGGATATCAGGGCTGCCCATATTGGGGAGCTCGAGACAGCGAGGCAGGCTAGCGACGCACACGAGGAGCTGCTTCGTGATCTCAAGACACAGCACATGCAGCTTTCGTCGCAAGCATCTTCGGACGCCGAACGTCATGCGATGGATGTCCAACGTTTCCAGGAGACCATCCGCCACTTGGAGACCGAGTACACACAGGCAGTCCAGGCCACCAGGGCTGCCGAAGACGAAATCGAGCGGATGAAGGTCGACGTGGTCAAGAAGCATCTCGCACGCATTGAGCCCCTCGAACGAGAGAACGATTCGCTCAAAGACAAGGTCGAGCGTCTTCAGGCCATCCTTGCCGCAGGCGATAGGGTTGCTCGTGCTGTCGCGACCATGGGCGAGAAGCGTGCGATCGATACGCTGGCAGAGGAGGAGGAGGAGGAGGAGGAGGAGGAGGAAGAAGAACGAGAAGACGAAGAGCAGGTCACTTCTGGCACTCAGTCATCGCAACAATCGCCGCCTCCGCGCGAAGTCCTCGGTACTGTGCGTTGCCCTCCGACGAACGGTGACACATTTGCTAACCTACCGCTAGCAGTTGGCCGCGATGCAGGAGACACTCAACCAACTCTCTGATCTGAACAACGAAGCCATTGCGGAGAGCTCCAGGACAGCTCAGCGACTCGCCGAGGAAGACTGGGTTGCCGTTGACGGTAAATCCAACAGCAACGGCGAGTGAGGACAGCCTCGCCACCCTGACGTTTGAGAAGTTTCCATCATTCATTCCTCTTCGATTCTTTGCACTGCTACTTTCTACACCATTTTAATCACGCATCACGCCCTTTTGGCCTTCGGCCTCTGGCCCTATACCCCCTCCTGTACTGTCATTATACCCAATTCGAAGTTTGTCTTTTGGGGAACTTTGGACATCATGTCATCGCTTCACTCCTCATCATTGACGTGTTCTCTGCATTCCGTGCCATGCGGTCTTTTATCACGCCATGCTCGCATCCCTGCCTGGGTTTCGGAGTTGACTGCGGGAAGCTCATATACTTGACAAGCAAGTCCCTGCCATTTCACCTCCGGCTATGTCATTCGCTGCCACCCCACTTCGCCATTGCTTCCACCCTCCAGTCTCTGTGCAGTTATTCGCATTTCCCCACATCCACAGGCCATTACACTGATCGATAGTCTGTCACTGCATGCAGAGAGTGGGGTGTGTATGTTGAAGGGCTTGAAGAAGGGATTGAAAGGAACGATACTGGGAAACGGTGAAGAAAGGTATGTCAGGTACTACTATATATAGCACTTCTATTGTCGATGGTTGTAGCTATTGTTTCGTCCATCGCCGGGTCTTCACCAATTCCGTCGTCTCAGCTTTTGCCCGAGGTGCACAGCATGGTGCTACAAGCATCTACCCGGAATACCCTGACCAACACAATGGGGAAAAAATCGCATGCATAAAAACAAGCTTTACGTACTTTGGCATCGGCGAAAGCGGTTTCCCCCACCATGCAGAAATCTGGGGATGAAACTCGGCTCCGACAACATGCACTCCACATCCCCGTGCAGATGCGCCTTGCATGCGGAGGCGAGCAACGCATTGCAGAGTCAGCAAATCTTCGAACTGAAGATTGAACGGCGTGCATTCAAAACTCGAGCCTTTCTTTGGGCGACCACGCTCTCTCTCTCTCTCTCTCTCTCTCTCTCCCTTCCTCGTAAATGCCATTCCACCGGTTGTAGGACGCAGACCTTGGAGTTCACATCCAACACGCCATGGCCGATAATTTCGAAGATACATCGACTGCTCCGGCCATGCTGGGGCTCGCCATCTCCCTCCAGATCATTACAGTGTGCTTGGTCGGGGCCCGGATAAAGACAAGACTGCAGGTGGGAAAGTCGCTCCAAGCCCATGACTGGACCATATTTTTCGCGGAGGTAATCACCGCATCGCTCCACCTGAACACCAAAACAAAAAACATGGCTGACGTGATATAGCTCCTTTCTCTTCCCCAACTCCTCTTCATCATCTTCGCCACCTTCTCCGGCTACGGCCGCCACGCACACTTTGTCCCCCATTTCGACATCATCGCAGCTCTCCACGACGTCTTCATCGCGCAGGTGATATGGTACTGGAGCGCGACGCTCGTCAAAATCAGCGTCGTGTGCCTTCTCCTCTCCCTCCGCCGGACGTCCCGCGCCTGGGTGTATTTCTGCTACACCACCATCACCATCTTGCTGGCCGCTCTCGTCATGATCACAGCAACCCAGTTTCTCGGATGCCGCCCCTTCTCCATCTTCTGGGACGCTTCCGTCTTCCCCATGGTCAAATGCTGGCCACAGCCCCTCATCCTGAGCATCATCGTCGGCTTCTCCGTCCTCCAAGCCCTCGCCGACGTCGTCTTCTCCTTCATCCCTCTCACCTTTCTCCTCAACCTGCATCAGCCGCTTCGCCAGAAGATCACCCTATCCGTCCTCATGAGCCTGGGGCTCTTTGCCTCGGGGACCGCCATCGCCAGGACCGTCATCGGCGTGCAGCCGAGCAAGGACATGTTCAGGCGGGATGCGGACATCACGCTGTTGGCGCTGTTGGACCTGCACGTCGGGATTGTGGCGGCTACGCTGCCCACGCTCAAGGTCTTCCTTGGGGGGGTGTTTGCGAGGTTGGTGAGGGAGGATGCGGGCGCGGATGCAAACGGCGAGACCGAGGAGGATATCAGGGCCGTGTTTTGCGAGATGGGGCTTTTGGATATGCGACATCATCCCAGGGAGGGAGAAGATGGGAAGGCTGGGCATATTGCACCGGTAAAGGTCGGAACGGGGTCGTGGGAACACTGCCGCCGGGAAGAGATGGGCCCAGGTAAGCGTCCCAATTCCTTTACCAGCCATGAGCGAGGACTGATTTGGAATCAGGGTGTTCGGGGAAAAGGAAGAGCCAAATCTGCCGTGCGGTTTCATCCCTTTGATAAACTTCATCAACTCGTCATCTTTCGATATAGGACGCTCTCGCAGTTGGCAAAGCTGAAGCGCGAAGCCTATATCAGACTCGACATGGGTAAACCTGCAATCTACAGCGTTTACGAAGCCTTCAACCCAGCCCTTTGAAAAGAACCTTTGCAGCTTCCTCATCTAAAATTTCAAGATGTATTCAAGACTGCCTCCAAGAGCCTCAGATTTGATGTTCGTATGTGGGTCAAGCTATGATCGAGGTGTATGACATTGCGCTGAAGATGTTGCCGGTGGGCGTGAAACTACTTGGCCCAGGATCACATGATGTCAGGCGCCCAGCCTGAGACCTACCCCCATTATTGTGTATTCTCGTGCGATGACACTTCACGCTCCAGGCACCAACAACGTCAGAATTCGGTTCCGCAATTCAACAAGATCCATCTTTTCCCAGTGCAGCCACTCCCTCTCCCTCTCCCACACAAATACACGCCAGCAGAATGTACATCTTTCGTCTTATCGCAACAGCTGCGCTTATCTTCACCACCACAGCAGCTGCCCTTCACGTACCTCTGCAAAACCCGCTCGTCGACGCGAGCACGACGCGCGAAAATGTCCCAGGAAACAACCCAGCCTACTACACCACCCTCCCATCCAAAGACCAACTCTTCCATATCCGCGAATTCACAATGTCCCCGCAACCACCGTGGAAGCAAGTAGTTCCCGCCCCATCATCCCACATGCCCGGTTGAAGAAAAATAAATCCAAACCTTCACACGCTTACAACTGGCGCCCGCAACAGTTACAAATCCCTCCGCCTCTTCTTCTACCTCTCCGGCTTCGTCATCCCCACCTATCCTCCCCCTCCGCCAACCCACTCCCTCACCAATGCCACCCTCACCTTCCGCATGAAGTTCGTCGACGGTTCCCATCGCGATCATCCCGACTTTGGCATCACGAGGAAGGTTACCGAGTTCCCCCTTGTCAGCGTGCGCCGGTTCGGCATCTATGGGGGTCCGTTGTTGTACGGGTGGAACGAGGTGGTGGGGGATGTGGCGTTTGTGCATAAGCCTTGGGAGAGGGTGGAGACGCATGAGATCGAGGTAGATGTTGTTGCGAGATTGGGGGTGGAGGAAGGGGAGGGGGAGGGGGAGGGGGAGGAGGAGGACGAGGGGGAGGTGCTTTGGGCGATTGGGGCCAGGTTCAATTTGACCATGTAGAGAGGTCGTTTTTCCATCCTCCTCACAGACTGCGGGCCCGTCGTACCGAGAAAAACCGGCGCGCTTACTTTATTTACCATGTTTGTTGATTTGGTAAGTGGGAAGAATCGTAGAGCAATTGATTCCTTCTGATGACGTACTTTGTACTCCATCTCCAGGCTAGTTCGCTTATGCTTGAACACGCGCCTACCTGGTAGTGTTCTGTCGGTATTTGTATCTCAATTATTCGGACATACCAATGGGATGGATTCCCTTTGCTCCTTTTCTTACCTATTCCTACCACCAATCAACCATTCCCGCCCCTGTTTCTGACGTACGCCGGTGGTGATGGGATGCCACCAGCCACACCGCGGTAGGCTGTACTTGTGGTTGCAACACAACCACATCCTGAAACCCATCCAAGCGCTGCATTGTCGGCAGGGCCGAGGATGTAGCTCGGTCGACCACGCCAAAGGCTCGGCCCACCAACGCTAGTTAGTAACCATAGTGAGGGAGGATGTAGCTCGGCCGACCACGCTAATAGCTTGGCCCACCAACGCTAGTTAGTAAGCCTGGTGGGGCTTGGTTGA
>JAGQEM010000250.1:0-42132 GCA_019202945.1 Corynespora olivacea
ACCGGGCTCATAACTATGACAGGCTACAAAGAAGGCCCATTTGGTGAACAGAGAAAAAGTGTTCTTATTAGGAGCTATCGAGAGTAGCTACGATCTAGTGTGGGTGCGGCCCGGAGGCTAGTTCCTCCGGGCCCGAACACCGAAACGAACCAATCAAAAGGGCCCTGGGCCGTGACAGACCTTGCGATCTGGCACGATATATCGACCCTGAATCTTTTCCCTTACAATGTCATCGCTCGTCGCAGCGAACAGCGCAGTCCGGCATCCTTCGTCGACGGGATCTTTCATGAAAGGGCGCACAATCGAAACACCCACTTTACCTAATGCACCGTATGCCTCGACCGCTTGCGCTGGTTGATCTGTTTTCACAGCTCCCGGATGTGTTGTGTTGACCCACGGCTGGCCACGCTCAGCGCTCACAGTGTCAAATTGACCGCCTTCGATGCGCTTCACCAGTTCGTGGGTGAAGAGGATCTGTGCGAGCTTCGTGCGGCCGTAGAGGTATGTGGCGCCAATGTCTTGGTTGATCTCCTCAACAGACTCAAATTTGACCGATGATGGTGCCGTCCGGTGCATGTCTGACGACTGGAACACAATCCGCGAGTCTGTCGTCTTCATAAGCACCGGCAACAGAGTCAGAGCCAAATGGGCCTGCGCGAAGTGGTTGACCTGCATATGGGCGTCCAATCCGTCCTCGGTCTCTTTGTACACGCCCACACCTAACCCCGCGTTGCAGACCAACCCATCGAGGCGCTCAAGCTCCTTCGCCAGCTGCTTTGCAACCTCGTCGGTTTGCCTGAGTGACTGGAGGTTACACTGGCGCCATTCGACTTTTGACACGTCGCCCCAGTTCGCAAGCTCGGTCTGCGCTTCGGTCGCGTGTTGTTCTTTGTTCGAGAGGATGTAGATCTTGGCAGGCGTGTGCTGGAGGATGTGGGCGACGATTCCAAAGCCGATGCCTGCTGATCCGCCGGTGACAACAAAAACCTAAAGCTGTCAGTGGTGAGATTGTTGGCTGGTTTGACGAGTGTATACCTTGCCGCTGAGGTTGGGAATGTCCTTGTTCGGATCGAATCTATTGCCCGTCAGGAGAGACATTTGGTTGTTGTAGAATGTCAAAAGTAATCAATGAAAAGAGTGTTAAAACATAGAGATGCGTTCTTATGGACTATCGAAGATTTAGCCATGAAGCTCTCAGTTGAATGAGACGTGTAAAGACGCGTGATATGTCATGTCGTCATGATGATTTAGTCCCGCCTTGCTACTGATTGAACAATCATCACGACGTATGACTTTCTAGTTCATACTAAGTGTGGCCAATTTTCAGCTGGAGGGTTTCGATTGTGTTGGATTTGAAGGCAAAGTAGTAGTGGCGGTGAAAGCATGGGGAGCTAATTTTAAATGAGACGCGCAAGATGATGTTCCAGCTTCTCCTAAAATTGATCTGCGTTTCCTATCCTCTACACTATCTACCTTTGGATTACAGGATCCTTTTGGCAGATGTCTTGAGATTGTCCTTTCAGTCACAACCCGCAAAGCGAAGCTGTACGCTTTTCAACCATATGCACAATCAACTGTGGTGATTCATGTGGGGCCTATTTGTACCTAATCCGTGGGTTGAGGCAACAAGCGAAAGCTCAACCACTCTTCAACAAGACCAGAACGAGACTACTACACCGCAATCAAAAAAGATTGAAGAAAAAGCCTTACCACTGGCACGACAGCAAGCCTCAAAATTTGACGGTTTCTAAATTCCTGCACGTTGCCAAGTGTTGAGTAGGCAAGAAGTAGTTCAAGATCAAGCCCATCCGCTAAAAGTGCCCTCTATGCGGGGAAATTCTACAAGGCAAACAGCGCACCTAATTGGATAATACCGAGGAGGCGGTGAGGAATAAGGAAGAGAAGGAAAGGAAGTAGGAAAGGCAGCAACAAGATGTTTTGACACGTGTTGACGGTAGAACAGTCACCAGAATCAAGGAGAACCACATCTCAACAATATATTCTAAATTTTTTCTTGTACCCTTCAAACCTACTGAGTCAGTGCAAGGTGTTCATAATAGATCACCAAAACAACCCACCTAAATAATCAACTAACATCTCACTGCGCAATGGATAGGAGGTGATGGTGGTGGTTCGTTTGCATATCGGATGGATCGTGATCCCAATCATAATAATACAAAGAATGAATTGAAGTATACACTGAGCAGCCTGAGTGCTGGCTAGCTACCTACCGACAGATAACTAAGAAGAAAAGTCAAAGCTATATACCAAGCAGAGTGGTGACTCATCCGGTTTCAGACGTATCACCATCTGCACTGGCACACTATACCGATCAATTGTTGAACGCTGTGATTTGTACAGCGTACTGCTCCAATCGATCTCCCAAACCTTTCCCAAAAACGCCTGTTGCCCTGCCGTAATGTGCGACGTAGGGAAAGCTTTAGAACAGTTGTAAGTTGAATATAACGCATCAAGTATGAAGAGCTCCACCGAAAGGGGTATACGCATTCAAGAACGCCCGCCAGAACCCGTAAAAGCACATGTAACAACGGGAATAGGGTCGTACCGTATCTCGCGTTGTCGAGTAAGTTGACCGTGAAACGTTAAGTGAAAGATGCTGTAGTATCCTTTTGACAATGGGCAACAGGAGAGGACGTACCTCAACACTTCAACCCTTAGCTACCCTCAACCAAGATGCATCTACTCCGGTACCCTATGGATCACCACATTGCCATTCTTAACCTCCAGCCCTAGTTCATGAAGCCATTTGATTTGCTTCTTACTCTTGAGGTTGAGCTCGTCGATTTCTTTGCGGTGGCCTTCAGCATCTTCATGTCTTCCCGCATCCATAGACTTTGTCCATTTCCCCTCCGCATCTATCCTTTCAGCTTCGTAATTTGCCAGGGCCTCTGTTATGCGTACGAACTTGTCGGAAAGGCGTCGGGACCTGTCAATCCTTTTCTTCTTGCCGACACCCGACGTCGATCGCATTGACGGCAATGCAGTGGTGTTTGGATTCAAATCTGCAAGAGGCTGACGGGTAACAGCTTTAGACCTCGAACGTGCCGTACCTTTGTTACGATTACCAGATGAAGGACGACGGGCTGAGTTTGACGAGGTCATAACGCTAATCTGTCCAGACCTATCACGATGAACTGCCATCGATCGCGAACTGGGTTTCATTGAAGCTCCAGAATGAAAACCCGAAAGGCTCTCAGATCGTAAACTCTTCTCCAATCGGCCTCGTGGCTGGGTGGCCGGTGTCATTGGTGGGGATGGCGACGCGTCAGAATCAGATGAAGAATATCCTTCCTCGGAGGCAATCTCAGGTTGAAGTGTACCAAAATACTTGTTGTTTCGTAGACGCTTCATATGAGGATCGTCGAAGGGGGTGAAGCCAACAGGTATAGCAGGGCCTGGTTCTTCGGCTGTAAATGGTTCTTCACACAGCTCTTCCACCTCAGAATCAGATTCTGGTGACATCAAGGACCGAGACGTACGAGTGGGGACTTCCTTGACGAGATCAGGCATTTGCTTCTCGCGAGCAATGGTATTGCATGCCTCGGTCAAGTCGTTCAGAAATTTATCATTAACTCCATCGACCGGAATGTCCCATGCTTCGTACTCTTCCGATACGGCCACTAGCGCAAAATAGTACCTCACCAAAGCCTTGAAATGCTCCTTGTTTTTCGTCTGCCCGAACGGTTCTTCCAACTTCCAGAAGTCCGTGAACTCTTTGAAAAGAGCGGGAGACTTCAGGGGATCTTCTAGCTCTGGCCTCTGAACCTCTTCATCATCTCCACAAAAAGCCCGAAACCAGAAGGTAGGGGCGTAATTGGCATTCGTGTGAGACTTCAGATAGATGCAAACCTTCAGATTCTGATCATGGTGTTGCACTATTTTACCTATTTGCAGAGCGAGGGGCCACCAACGGAGCTGCTCATCTTCAGCGTAGAAAGAACCAAGAGGCAATTCAGGCAGCAGCGAAAGCAGATCTGCGCCCACATGCTCCTCCAAGCGACGAACTTCGTTCAGGCGATGCGCCTTCTCCAGCACCGACATACACCTAACATTCTCTTCAGATTCAGCATCAGTGCCCATAGCCGTATCCGAATTGGTTCCCTCTCCAATAGAAGGAATATCTAGGCTGTCTCGCTCGCTGGCATTCCCCATGAAAACGTCTTGCAGAGTGATATCTGGGTCACTACGCTCTGAACTCATGGAAGTTTGCCGAGCGCTCTGGTCTTGAACATCAAGCTCTCCTCCAGTGAATGGCTCCATAGGCTCTTCTTCCTGCGTGAACATTGGATGCGTCGACGTGTCTTCTCTATCCCAGGATGGGAGTAACTGGAGTGCTTTCCGAAGAGATTCCGAGGGAGGTACATTCAAAACCAGGTCCATTTGATTTGTCACCGAGTACTTCAACGCAATGTACTCAACCAAGGCTGAAAGAGGGCTTTGCTTGGGAATGAAGTGGAAGTCGAGGCGAGAATTGACCACTCCAATGAACCGAGAATTCACAGTTATGTTGACTGGGAGAGAACCCAATGGAGTCAGGCGCTTGTTGTTATAGAAAGTGATAGGGCCTTTCGGAGGGATTGTAACGACACTGATACCGTTCATAGTGCCAATTTCGATGAGCAGGAGACGTGTTCCATTGACATTGAGCACCGAAGTCTTCCAATCTCCCTTAGCGCGGCGGGTCCATTTCTCTTGGGACTTGCTAGGGACGTTATTTTGACCTTGGTGTGTTGACTGCTCTTCGTGGTTGATTCGCTTTTTGCAGTTCTTCAGCTCAAGTGTGTTTTTGTCCAATGCATCCTTGGGCGACTTTCCAAACGACAGTCGCTTTGCTTCTTTGGCCATCTCAATTATCATTGTGTCCAGATCGTCGACACTGAAGGAGTTCGGAGATGGGTAAGAGTCCATATCGGAAGACAGGGTAGACTTTGTATGAGTGTATAGCGAAACCTCCGTCAGCAGTAATGCTTTACTGCTGCCAGACGACATGGCAGGATTAATCACCGGCGGAAAGCTTGAGCTCGTGGCTGACGCCGTTGAGCTGGTCATATGTGGAGCTCAACAGTCGCTTCAAATCAACGCGGGGTGTCTGCGAAACCTGTTTGATCACCCGTTTATGTCCAGTAAAGCAGGGCGAAGGCGACGACCTACTTGATCGACGTGTTCGAACACGCAGGCGGGGTAAACTTTGAGCCGTCGATAAGGCTCAATCAAGCGAGTGTCAGTGAACTGTGTCTTAGTTGCGAGATGTGTTCTTTCTGTCTACTCGATAGTACGGCAGCGGCTTGAGTCCAGGTACTGGTAGTTGACGAAGGGAAGCGCGTCGAGTGAGTAGAGTGAAGAGCTCGGCATGGAGGGGCACTTCCTCTAGCGGTCACCACGTTTGTGAGCGACGGTGAAGCGCACTCTTGGATTAGAAATGACGCACGTGCCAAGAGAGAATGGGAGGAAGAAAGAGGTTGTCGATCGAATTAAGGGTTGGTATCGTAGGGAAAAACTGTGGGTGTCGGGGTTTGGTGGTGGATGGAGGGTATCCAAGCCTGGGGTTAAGTAGCTAGTGGGGAAGATCTAAATCTTGGGCGTGTGCCCGTAGTGCGTGGAGAGGCCGTTTGCAGGGCTTGGCATGGTGAAGGGGAACCCACGTGACACGACTACTCGAACGAAGGGCTAACATCTTAGATTATTTTGATACATTGGGAGCGCTGGCTACGATGATAATATGGCTAATGAAACTGTAGTCTTGAGGTTTTACAGATAGTCTTCCTGATGGGTTTTATGAACTTGAGTGAGTTCGACGGGTTGCGAAGAGTAAGATCTGGAAGGGAACCGGGAGAGTTATGTTCATGGAGAAGCCTGGTGCGTACTAATTTTATCCCCTTACGACTGCTTCGTCGTTCCCACAATCCCATTTTCATATCATCTCTCAATTATGGTGTCGATTTCCTCTCCTATTACATTGCCGCTATTGACTTATCCGGATCCTCAGGCGGCATTATGCAGCCGGTACTTCACCCCTCCATTTTGATTACGTTGACAAGATGAATTTGCTAACAGTAAAAGGTTTTCATCCCATCCTCCATCTTCTACCATAAGGTCGTGGCTATGGTAACCGTCCGAGTCCGCTTTCCCGACCGAACTGAACTTACCACCACTCACACATTGTCGCCCTGCTATTGACCGGCTTTTAGCCAAGCTTGCACTACTCACCTATTTTATACAATTCTATGAGGTTGCCGAGCGACGTGTCGTGTCAAGCCGAACTTATTTACCGACTCTTCATCGTTCATAGCTCGGAGCCCCCTTTCTGATGTGCATAGATCGTGTCATCCACTTGAGGCGTCGTAATCTATACCTTTGTTGCCTGTATGGAAGTGTTCAGTGATGAAGTGAGCGCACGGACCCAAAAGCTGTCACGCCACGTCTTTTCCCGAGATCCCTCCGAAAACCACCGACGATGACAAGGGCAAGAGCAAAAGTGCAAACCAGTTTAGAACAACGCACTACACGAGTTCGGTTGGCTTAAGGTGTGACACTTATAAAATTTCTTGTGCGGTACTTGAGCATCTGCTCGAACGGTGCATTCTCTATTGTCCAACGGTACCAATTTCGGGTATCTACAGCTTTGCACGCTCTCCATCCACACTCTTCGCCACCTCCTCAAACCTCTCATAGCAATCCTTCTCCGCATCAAAATTCAAAAGCCACGCCTCTCTGGTCAAATGGATCGCTTCCGGCGTCTTACTAATCCGATCCCAGTTTGCCTTGTGCCATTTATCCCTCGTCTTCACACCTGTAGCCTGCGCCTGGTGAACCCTTTCATACCGAATCTTCTCATGCGTTTGCACAGCCAGCGGAACGTTCTCTTTACCCGCGAGCTCCAGACACGCTGCCAGCACGACGCCGTCCTCAATCGATTGACTGGCGCCTTGGATGGAGGTCGGGAGGAAGGGATGCGCTGCGTCTCCGATTAGGACGATTCGCGCTTTGGGTGAGATAAATGTGGGTAAAGGGTCGCGAAAGACGAGCTTGTGGTCAATGAGGCGCGCGTCCTTGGGCGTGGAGCGGACGATTTCTTTGACGACGGGGGCCCAGTCTTCTACGTATTTCAGACAGTCTTCAATCTTGCCTGGAAATTGCCAGCTCTCTTCGATATTTCCGTCATCGACGTGCGTGAACACCCAGTTGAACTCCTTCCCGTCTTTCAACGATGAAACGAGGAAATGCAAGTCCGGCCCAATGTAACCCGAATGCGTGTCTCCGTTCGCCACCAGATGCTTGATCAACGGGTTATCTTTGATCGCATCGCCCGAAAACCAACATCGGTACACAGCATACCCACTGCTCTTTGGTTTATCGTCGAAGCCTAATATAATCTTCCTTCCTCTAGACCTCACCCCCTCCGCCGCAATGATAACATCCGCCTCCATCGTCTCCCCATTGACCACGACGCTGGCCTTCTCCCCATCCTCGGAATACTCCGTGACCCTCTGTCCCAGCCTAATATCCAAGCCCCGTTTCCTCGCATGGTCATATATAATGCTGTACAGCTCACCACGATGGCCATTGACCCTGGGTCCCCACGTCTTCTCCTCCGCAAAGCTCTGCCGCGTTACGAATTCGCCTTTCCAGTGATATAGGTCGAGCCAGGTGGTTTTGCGCGCTACTTTGTACATTTCTTCGATGACGCCGGGCCAGCGCTCGAAGAGCCGGGCGCCATTGGGGTCAAAACTTATAATGTCGCCGAATCGGGTGATTTCCTCGATGGTAGACGACTTTTCTAGAAGGGTGACGCTATGGCCTTTACGGTCGCACTCGATGGCTGCTGACAATCCGGCGAAGCCCGCGCCTACAATGATGACTTTGATTCCCGTCGATGGACGGCGTGGGAAGGGTGATGTTGCCATTGTGTACGTTGGAGTATGTATGTCGGAGGTGGAAATTGGGCGTCTTCTGTCCGTTCAAGCTGGCGGTGCTGGTGATGGGAGGCTTTTGATGTTGAGCGGCTGCGGCGCTGGCGGCATGCTCACCGATTGATTGATCGATCAATCAAAGTGGTGGGGTGTTATCGGTTAAACA
This sequence comes from Corynespora olivacea, assembly GCA_019202945.1. Classification (NCBI taxonomy): domain Eukaryota; kingdom Fungi; phylum Ascomycota; class Dothideomycetes; order Pleosporales; family Corynesporascaceae; genus Corynespora; species Corynespora olivacea. Next base: position 8,098 of record JAGQEM010000250.1, read on the forward strand.
CGATCCTTCCGCGCGAACAGGCAGGCCCCACATTCTCATGTCGAAAGTGGTGATAAGCATGCCTCGAGGTCAGGTCAGGTCATGATGGTCGAGAAACCTCTTTTGGTACCCGTGTTGGGGTACTGTTGTAATGTTGCCGTCCACGCCGGTTTTCCCCGAAATCAGCTGGCCTGAAGATGGGCCGGATGCGACGCGGACGGTATGCGTCATAGTTTTCAAGGAAGCGCTTGATGGGAGAAAAACGGGAGTTGAAAATTTCCGTCGGTATGTGTGAAAGATGAATTAGGGCTGGGAGCAGTCGCCTAGGTAGTGTCCACGGCTAGGCCGAAGAGGGCAAGCGTCGTGAATGCATTTCACCAGTTGAAGCAAGTTACAGCTTATAAAACTCTCACGATCTATTCGAGCAGCTCTTCCCAGTCCTCGCCTTCTTCAGCTCAACACAAGAATCTTCGTGTCATCAACTCAATGCGCCGGAGACCAACGAATCCCAAGCGTGCAATAGTGGAAGGGGCTCCTAGCGCCTTGGCACGCACGGTCGCTCTTCTTCGTGCGACTCTGGATTTGGTGCTTTCAACTCATCAATCAAACCCCGTCGTCTGGCTTCTTGCCAAACCATTTTCATCTCTGGATACTTTACCATTATCAGAGGGCATATTCGCTGTATGCCGTTCTTTTTGTTTACCACACCAGCTGCAAGGATGAAACCTTCGCTACGGCAAGATCTCCTGGACCTTGAAGAGCGACTTCAGAATGACTTTCGGAACTTCGGTGCGCTGCTGGACAAGATCCCTCGAGATATTTTCATCTTGCACAACGGAAATGTTGTCATCAACCCTCAGTATCATTCAACGCACGATGTTACTCGGTGTCCGGGGTTTGCGTTCATGGATGAGAACGGTCAAGTGCACATGAAGACGGAGCCAATTCCCTGGCGACAACCCGAAGACATCCGCCCATTTGCGAAGCGCCCTGCACAACACAACTCGGAATTATCAGACACTCAAGAGCTCGCATTTCATGAGGTACCTCCGATTTCATGGATGGATCCCCTACCCGTTTTTTATGGTTCATGGTCGCAAATGTTGCGGGCTATGATCAAGTACTCGCTATTGAATTGGGCTTTCAGCGATGGCTACAATGGGGAAATGCCCCAGCCGGACTACGATGACTTATGCCAGCTGTTTCAGCTGCTCCAGAAGACACAGCAGTATGCGCAATCCAGCATTGCGAGGGAAGGCAGTGAAGTTGAGTACGTGGAAATGCCCGTCTACAGCGCCGGAGCCATTCAGAACCCTGCATCTACACTTGTAGAGAAGCGAGGCCACAACGAACCGCCTGCACCGAATGACAATGCAATTATCGAAAAATCCGACCCAAGGCTTGTTGGCAAGTCCGAGTACGACACAGGCCTTGGTTCTACGCAACCCGCATCGATGCTCGGTAGCTCAGTGTCACCACGCGACCTCGGAATTACGAAGGCAGGCGCACAACAATATCAAGTTGCCGCTGCCAAATCACGCTCCCACTCAGTTGATATGGGACTGACTTCCGCTGCTACGAGTAGCCTCCCAACCGACGAAAAGACGCGGATCAAGAATCCACGTCAACAGCCATATCCCACACCCGACCCATCTGGCAGCGAAGAGGTCACATCGAACATGGACCCTGTTCTGGCGCGTCTGCGCAAGGAACCCAAACTGGGCTACGAGCTACTCTCGCTCCTTCCGGAATTGAGGACTATGGTCTTCCAGAGGATTACCCACGACCAGCCGGGATTTCTTCCTCTACGTATGCTAATTGGCACGTACAAACAAGTGCTAGGCGAAGACCTCTCTCGTCACAAAGTCTGGATTTCGTACAAAGTACACGACAAGGATGGTCGCTCAGCACCGAGGATGCTGATACAGGTCTTCCATCCGGATACTGACGAACTTGTTATCGAAAGCTTGAAGTTCACAGACGTGTTTCCCTTGCTCGATGCCAATCCTGTTTTCGGCCATATACGCAATAATGTCAAAGGGGAGATGCAGTTCAAGGCGATTGCCAAATATTACTTCATTCTCGCAGCGAATGATAGGGTGCTCGGTTTCAAAGAGCATCTTATGCCCGTCAACGAAACTTTCATTGGCGATCTACGAACAGTTTGCACCCTGATTGAAAAACTCGGTGGGCTAGGAGCCGATTCGGACGATCAAGCACGTCCGTCACGCAAGCGACGCAAAGGGAAAATCGCATCACGGAGGCCATCCATATCGGACGGTGAAGCGAGCACACCGGCCAGCTTGATTCAGGTTGCGACCCAGCTGGCTACCCAGGGCACGAGGAGGACGAGTCGACGGTTCCAGGAAGTTGCTTCGGAGCCCGTCAGCGACAGCAGCGACCTTTCCACCCCAGCCCCCGAATCCTTGACTATTTTCCGACAAGGCGTCCAGCCACGCAAGTTCGCGCTCGGTAAGCCTGTCAAGACACATACAAAAGAAGTCAAGAAAGACGCCGTGAAAATCGCCGACACCATCTACAACAATTTCCTCGACCCCGACGCCGAAGCTACTAGTTCCGAAGGCGACTCCGGTGACGAGATCCCCGCCGCGATCCCTGAAGGCATCAAGCAACTCCTGGAGGAGCGCTATTTGAACAATCAGATGATCGCCTCTCAACGCACAGCAGCCAAAGGATGCAGTGCGAAAGGAAAAAGCATCGAGCATAGTATGCGGTACACCAAAGGACGGCTGAAACGCGGATGGACGAAAGAGGAAGTGGACGCGCATCACCAAGTTCAGGAGCAAGATCTGCGGCTCTTCGAGAACCATTTCAAGACGCACGACGATGCGGCTCGTGGGTTCAAGGAACGACAGAAGACGCTAGATGCTCAGGCAGATAAGTTGGACAAGAGGTATGTTGATGTTTGGGACGCGTATCAAAGGGAGGAAATGGCGTCAAGTAAGGGTGTAAGGAACAAGGGCATTTGAGTAGACGAGGATGATACCTTGAGCTTTGGCTGCATATATAGTCCTTTGGAGGCTCTGCTTTGGTTTGCGTGCCCCTTTGTGGGTCAAGATGTTTCGACAGGTCAATGTGATGAACATAGTGTTACCTACAGCGTCTGGTCAACATTGACGGGACATGCCGGGATGGGGCAGGGATAGTTGCAAGGGCCTGAGTCTTGATCCAGACGTATTTTTCATCTCAATTGGAGCAAAAATAACTACATGCAGTGTTTTATTTCTATTCAATCCAGCTAATTAAGCAAGATTTGTCTTATCTTGTTGAAGACCTAGCCAATCAATAGGTGTAGTGTTGTTCGTGTTGGGCTGCTAAATCACAATCAATCTAGGTTCCACTATGTTAACTTCGGCTAGTCTTTCCTTTACATCATGTCGATGCCCGCTGACTAAGCGTAGGGGTCCACCTCTCCTACTCCAACAGCCGTAACCCTCCAGCCTCTCTACTTATTATATCCCACCATGACACGAACAAGGCGGGCGAGGACCACTGTCCCAAATTACGCGGATGACAGCTCGTCACAAGCGGAAGAGAAAGCCCATGTGCTGAAGCGCAATGGCAAGAAGGCGACGCGACGGAAACGCGCGCGTGAAGACGAGGACGGAGACGCGTCAGACGACACACCTAGAAAAACTGCAAAGACAAAATCCAAAGCTTCAGCAAAACCCGCACCTGCCCCTTCAAAGCCGACCACTACTGCACCTCCCCCAGCCGTCTCGGAAACAAATCGCGATGCCAATGGTAATCAAGAAGTCTATTGGCTCCTCAAAGCCGAACCGCTTCCTCGCTATGAGAACGGTGTCAACGTCGCCTTCTCCATCGACGACCTGCGCGCCTGCACCGAACCGGAACCCTGGACGGGCGTCCGCAACCCGCAAGCACGAAATAATATGCAAGCGATGCGCGTGGGTGATTTAGCTTTCTTCTACCACAGTAACGCGAAGCCGAGTGGTGTAGTGGGCATCTTGAAGATCGTGGAAGAGGCGAAGGTGGATGAGACGGCTTTTGATAAGGGCGATCCGTATTATGATCCAAAGAGTAATAGGAAGAATCCGAAGTGGTACTGTGTTGGTGTGGAGTTTGTAGAAAAATTCGATGACGTGGTCGATTTACATAAGATTAAAAGTTTTGCGGGGAAAGGAGGGCCGTTGGAAGGGATGCAGCTTATTACCAATGGGAGGCTGAGTGTTTGTAGGGTGAGGGGGAGTGAGTGGGAGTTTATTTCGGGGCTGGCGAAGAAGGGGGCGGAGGCGATAGCAGTAGAAGAAGAGAGTAACGTTGAAGAGAAGTGACGAGAGTGTTCTGCTACACGTCTTGATAACCCAGCTAACAAATTCGAGGCAATCGAAACCCGCACGTGGTATCTGCATACTTTATGAGTGGTCGATTTGATGCAGTACTGAAACGGTTAGCGTATTTCCTAAAATCGACTTAACTTACAATCTTACCGCGGGAAACCGCAATTTCCGCGTTTTGTTTCACGACTCCTAATCTATGCTGCCTCGTCAGAATCTTGCTTTCCACTTCAATATTACCGGTGCATCCCAGCATGCCGAAACTACATGCCATTCCCCGTCCGCGATCCTGTCAGCATTGCGCTGCAACCAAGGTCAAATGTGAGCCTGATTTCGGCTCCACAAAGTGCAAAAGGTAATGAAACCTTGAGCGTCGTTCATGTCGGCCGCTTATGGAATTGTAGATGCAACAAGCAAAACCTCGACTGCGTATTGAAAGAACCAGCAATCCGAAAACGCAGAAAAGAAACCCAGCCACATCCGTATTCGCCCTCAGACGAAGATGCCTCCACGCGGACATCCAACTCACCGCCTGAATCATCTTCCAGCACACCAGCCCAAATCGCCGAAGTCAAGCAAGGCATTGAGTACTACAGGTGCTCTCTTTTTCAATGGTTTCCCTTCGTCCAACCTCCCGACCTCCGCCAGCTCGTCGCCGACTTTATAAAAGCGAATCCTTTTTTGTCCCTAACGATAGCGATGCTCGGATGCACCCAGGATCGCTCTCGACAGCGCGAATTAGCTGCTCAGAGTCGAACGTGGTTGGCTACGCATGTGCTGCAGAAGGGGGAGAAGAGTTTGGATATTCTGCAAGGGTTATTGTTGGCTACGCATTGGTGGGCAATTTCACTTCTCTGTTCTCCTTGAGTTTTGTTGCAGTAAGAATACTAATAATGACATCAAGGTACACGTTCCAGTTCGAACTGGGAAGTCAGAGGAACGTCTTTTTACACCTGGCTATGAGTATGATTGTTGACCTCGGCCTCTTCAAATCACCCTTTGCACGTCGTCGCGTCATGACTCAGGAAGAAGCAGCTAGTACTTTTCATTCCAGCCTTGAAGCCATCAAGGAGCATACGTTGGAAGAAAAACGTGCACTCCTTGGATGTATATATTTAACCTCAGCGTAAGCTATACCTTTCTCACCATTGCACCAGCGATTGCTTATCCTCCAAACTCATCAGTGTAACCACGGCCTCTTTGAGCATAGAAGCAGCAGCTCATTTCAGCGTTTATGCGGAACAATGCTACACCGAGCTCGAAAAGAGCCAACTTGTGTCTGATCAGGTCCTAGCCCATCTTTGTCACTTCCAACACATGGTTGAGCAGTTCAGCGCCGAAAGAAGCGTGCTCGCGAAACGCCACAAACGCAACAATCATAGCGGCGCCACTCCTAGTATTGCTGATCGGTACCCTGGCGCCGATGGCCTAGGTTACGTGGCATTCTGGAACGAGCAGTTGACGGAAAAGTGGAGCCAGATACCTGACAATGCTAAAACGAGTAATTTCCCTGCGCCCAGAGATTTACGTCGGTGAAGGGGGGGATCCAACTGACAATTCTTTTTGCAGAGGTTCTATTGTCGGAATACTGCTATGCGCAAGTTTGTCTCCACGACTCTTGTCTCGAGCCCTTTCTTCTTTCCTCCGTCCCCTCCCGCCTCAGGATAGTACACTCCTGCATAAGCGCCCTGAAATCCTTCAATGACGCCATCATTCCCCTCTATGAAGATCCACACGCTCTTCTCGACATCCCGTTCCATTCGTACGCTCGCGCGAACCACTCCGTCTTCGTCGCCCTGCAACTCTGCTCACTTGAGTGTGGTGACCTGTCCGCCAAATTCGTCGAGAACAAGCTGGGACTGATGGACATGTTTGGGTGTTTGGCAGAAAAGGCGGCAGCGTTGTTGGAAAGTACGCCCGAGAGGAGTGTGCCGATTTATCACCGGAGAATTATTCCGATGGCGAAGGCGATTCAGCAGGGTTTCAGAGCGAGGTTGGGCATAAGGGAGAGAAGTGGAAGTGAGGGTGAGAAGAATATGGATGTGGGTAACGAGAGAGGGCGCACGGATGGAGAGGGGGTGGAGATGGCAGCAAGTGGGGGTTTTGCGGATTTTGAATTCTTGGACCAGTTTCTGAATACAGATGATAGCATGTGGCTACAGAGGTTGTTGGCTGCGGACGAGTTTCAGACAGCTCCGATGATGATGCTGTGAGATTGGAATCATGCTACGGGAGATTTGCATCGGATGCGATCAGAGTACTCGGATAGGGTTATGAACCGAACAGATTTGACTATAAGGGTGGCATAGGGGAAGTATGATCAAGATCTGCGAAAAACACGATTCGAGTGAAAGGAATATCAGAGTCACATTCAGCTAACTTCCCATGCATGATTTCATTATATGCTTCGACTTCACAAAAGTCCGAGATTGGTCTTGCGATGTTAATACTTGGAATGGAGCGAATGATCACTGTACCTTGTAGATCCATGCTTGATTGACATCAGCTTCCCTCATACGGTTGTTACCCGCCATAAATTCCGATTAGTATATCGCAGCGTGGGAACCGATTATAGATACATGTATGATTTTGGTCATAAGAAGAAGGGAGCATCCATCGAGATAGCCAACCGCGTCTTTGCTGTTACACCGATTCTCCTTTACTCTCGTTCATCATTATCGTCGAATTAAGTAATGAGGCGTTCTGCTTCTAGGATCGTTCTTTTTGCATCGCTTCAACTTGCAGTTGCTCAGAACAGTACGACTACCGTAACAGAATGGCCGCAAATACTTGCTGACAACATAACATGGACACCGTGTTTCCAGGACTTCACCTGCACACGCCTTCTCGTTCCTCTTGATCAGGAAGACCCCAGTGTTGGAACGTTGGCTATTGCGATGGTAACAGTGGCTGCACAGAATGAAGCGAACACAACCGAGGACATTCTTTTCAACCCAGATACGTAACTCTACCCTTTAAAGGTCATTGATTAGAAAACGTCACCCCAGGCGGCCCGGGTGTTTCTGGGACCGATCATCTCCTTCAAGCACCGGCCTGGTCCCGCAGTCTCACCGGTCCTTCTTACAACATCATTGGTTTCGAGTCGCGCGACGTAGGTTACAGCGAACCTTATCTCAAATTTTTCCACTCTAACAAGGCTCTGGCTGTGAACTGGGCTTAAATCATTTTAAATCTAAAACCTCTTATTAATCAATCTCAGATTCTAATGCTCTCATTAAACTCACTGGCGGGTATACCGATCTTTGTGGGAAGAGTTGAATAAAACGGCGGTGTATGTGGGCACGCCGGCTGTGGCGAGGGACATGTTGACGATTGCTGAAAAATTAGAAGGCGATGAAGCCGTCCTGAACTACATGGATGCTGATTATGGGTCTGCGCTCAAAGCTACGTTTGCTGCCCTCTAGACACCATCATAGACGGAGCGGATTACTGCAACAACGCATGGCTGAAAAGCAACATGTATGATGTTGATGAAGCCGCAAGTGTCTTTTTTACTCTCTGTTATGAGGCGGGACCGGAACGTTGTGCGTTCCACGAGGACTTGGCCGACAAGATTGAAGCTCGATATGAAAATCTCCTCATCACTCTCAAAGACCATCCGATCACAGTATGGGATCCAAAGGTCACACAAATCCGAACACTAGCAACCTACACCCAACTCCGACAAACCTTCTACTAAGCTCTCTGCACCTCCTCCCGGTTCCCCACCCTCGGAAAGATCCTCCTCAGAATCGGAACGGGACCTCTTTGCTCCAAGCATCCGGAACGCCATGTTGCGACTGCGACAAATCGAAACCAGCGTCTCACGTCACCTTTCCACCACGCGGATTGATTAGTACAGCGACTTTGATCTGGAAGTGAGTACGGTCCCTATCTTAATGGAAACTACAGCGCGGAGAAATTGGTCTTTCTTTTTCCTAGATCAGTGTTGCTTACACATGAAGGGATTGGCCATGCCGCTCTGCTTAATCCGTCAGACTGCACAACGAAGTACGTCCGGGAGTACTTTGAAAGCGGCACATTCCCGCCAGCGAATTCGACAGGCCAACCAAACGCGTAGCCATTTGAGGTGCAGATTGGTTGTGTACGTGTTGGTGATGTAAAATTGCGTTTAATATAATGACGTCAGCCTGGTAGCTTGGGGTGCCTGACCTCGGTTAATAGGTACCTCAAAATGAAGGCGACCGCAAAGTAGTTTGCACGGGAAAACGATTTTCTGGCAGTAGCACAATGTGGAGCTGTCCATTGCGTTTGAATGTTCTGACAGCCTGTTTGGGTACTCTACGAAGGCAGAGGTGGAGCAAGTTACCCCAATAAATCACCTGCCTGATTCGGCCACATATAAGCACCAGATCAGTAGTTGATCTCTTGCCCCGGTTCAAGACATCTGACGTCCACCTTCCAAGTCTGTCTTAACAGCATAAAGGCGCTTGAGGGCACATATTTGTCACTGAAGTAGTCAACAACCTGAACAATAATGATGCTGTACAATCTCATCTTCACTACCCTTCTGGCTATTACAGCTGCAGCACCAACCGCCAAACTCACCGACACTAATGTGACCTACACCGGCATCGAGCGCAACGGTATCGAAGTCTTCCTCGGGATCTCCTACGGGGAAGACACAAGCGGACCCAATCGCTTTGCACCGCCGAAGCTCTTCGTTCCCAAGCGAGGCATTACCATTGATAGCACACGAGCTGGTCTCCCCTGTCCTCAAAAGCTCGGCCAATGGAATGCGCCCCTGACACTTCTCAACGTGACTGAAGTATCCGAAGACTGCTTGAACCTGAATATCGCAAGGCCCGCGTTAAATGCGAGCGACCCGAAAGATGGGTTGCCGGTGATGGTTTGGATTCACGGTGGTAGCTTTTGGGTGGGCAGTAACATGGAGCCGACACATCAGCCGGATGGGCTAGTGAGGGAGAGCGTGGACAGTGGAAATCCTGTCATTCATGTTGCCATAAATTATCGGCTTGGTTGTGAGTTTGTCTGTCCAAAAATCACCTTGGAGAGTAAAGAGAGCCGAAGCTAACAATGGTATTGTAGTTTTTGGGTTTTCTCAAAATGCCGCGCTGAAAGAGCAGAAGAGTGAGAATGCTGGGTTGAGGGATCAGAGGCTTGCTATTGAGTGGGTACGGGACAATATCAAGTATTTCGGGGGCGACGGGAACAGAATTACAATTCATGGACAGAGCTCTGGTGGTAAGGCCCATCCCTAGTTCTACCATTTCTCGTTCGAATCCTATCTGCACACAGAGAAAAGCCCTAGTCTAACGGCAGCCTACAGGTCTGGCAGTGGGCATGCAACTCCTCGCCTACGGTGGAACGAAACCCCTCCCCTATCAACGCGGCATAGCACAATCCCAAGCCTTGGAACCCGGAATCGTCGCTCCAATAACTGCCGATGGGAAGCCCCTGACTCCACCTGGACGAGAAGCTTTTCGCAACGTCGTTACATACCTAAACTGTACATACGCCACCGCTAACAGTACCACCGACATTGACAACCAAAACGTTATCGACTGTCTTCGAAGCAAAGACACGCAAACCCTCCTAGATGCCGCACTAGCTACCTATACCGGCGACGTCGCACACAATGTTGGCGATATTTGGCTGCCTTCCGTAGACGACGATTTCCTTCCCGATGCACCTTCGAAGCTTTTGAATGAGGGAAGGTTTGGGAACGCTACATACACGATTGGCTGGATGCAAGACGACATGGACTTTTTCACGAATGTCGGAATCGCCAGCGAAACAGATGTTTTCGACTTCATCCACTCTTACCTACCTGGGCTGAGCACAGAATTCCTCACCCAAGATGGCAGACTTCTGGACCGTTATCCCGTGTCCGAGTTCCACCCACCGGCCGGAACCAACCTCACTGCCAACTTCTATCGCGCATCACGCATGTTCCGAGACATAATCATGGTCTGCGAGCCACTCTTCATGGCCGAAGCCCTTAACCGCTACGGCAATGCAGTCTACCTCTACAGCTGGAATCAAACCATCCTCCCACCAATTCTCACATCCCTCTACAACATCAGTGGCATGGGCGTCATCCATACCTCGGAATTTGCCTACATCTACGGCAATCTCTCCGCTTACAACGTCAGCGGATATCCCTTCAATCCTTCTCAGCAGGACTACGATCTCATGCACCGTGGGAGTCGTTCATGGGCGGCCTTTGCGACAAAAGGACATGTAGCGGACAACGATGGTGGATTAAGTGGGTGGCTGCAAGCATATTGGGGGGACGAAAAGTATGGGGCTCCAAACCCGGGGTATCCGCATATTTATACGGTTGGAGGCGATACGGAGGGTTTGTTTCCGATTGGAGGAAAGGAGAGTCCTGAGACCGTCAAAGGCCAAAGGTTGGTGGAGAGGTGTGGGTTCTGGAATACGCCGAAGATTGTTAGGCAGATTGGGTTTTGAGATTGTACAACTGCGGTATTGCCGGCTTCTCTTGGGTAGTATGAGGGGGCTAGACGGTTGTCGTGCGATACAGATAATGGCCATGAGCTATTGGATCCGCATGATTCATCCTACATAATGCTAATAATGAGTGTCAATTGGACTGCTATATAATATTCCCCTCCAATCTACCTCAAAGCTTGAACTCCTTCTCCCTGATTGCCTGCCCATAGTCCCCCGCATTCGGCGTCCTCACAATCGTATGCGTATGGAATTTTTTCGGCTCACTATTGTTCAAGAAAACCCCCGAGTGATGATCAAACTCCAAAATCACAACCGGACTCTGTACTCTAAAGTAAAATGCATCGTCATCGCCATAACCGCCTATCCAACTGAAATACGTTTCGTTCAAGTGTTTCTTGATGTCGTCGAGGCGTAGCTGGCGAGACCTGTCGGGGAGATAGAGAAGCATTTCGTCGGCGATGGAAAGGATGAGCGAGTGTTGTTTGGTACTGAGGGAAGATGTGAGAAGTCCTTCGTAGGGAACGATACGATTATCGCGGAAGGCACCGCAGAGATGCCGTTGATCGTCTTTGTTCCAGCGGTCGGTGATCAAATCGCCGGTTACTTCCATTCCTTCATCTTTCAACTCTTTGAAAGTCTGCGCCGTCTTCTGCTGCTCTGGTGTCAGACTTTGCATCAATTCCAACCCGAGGTTTCCCTCTTTGTGCAAGATTTCGGTGCCCCTCCATGGACCATCATCTATGATGTTTGGTTCTGCGCCGGTGAAGGTCGGGCTGATGATGATTTGCGGACCCCGGAAGAAGCACGATATACAGAGATGGTGGCCGTAGAGAAGCCATCCCCACGGTGAAGAGGTAGAAGTCGAAGGTGTACCAAAGAGAAGGAAGTTGTAGGAGTATTTGTTCATTATGCGGGGGAGCTTTACGCATTCGCCGAGGAAGTGGTTTATGTGCATTGCAGCGAGGGCTTTTTGGTAACCGGAAGGGGAGAGCGAGGTGGAGATTACTGAGAGGATGGATTCGGCCGTTGATTCGGGAACTATAGAAATCATGTCAGTCTGGTTTTAAGAGTATTGGAAGGAAAAGAAATGATAATGACTTTCCTTCTTCAAGCCTCAACCCAAAGGGACGCAGCAACATCTCAGGATTGCTCCAAGCTCTCCACTCCTTCGCATTGATCGGGTAGGCCACTTTCTTCTTCTGCTCCTCATTCAACCGTCCTAAGAATTCTTCTGTCTTCGCAACCACGTTGTCGACATCAACACCCTCATCTCTCGCCTCAAACAATCCCTCTTTCACCGTCCCATCGTTAGTTACGCCTTTGAACGGCTCCGAATATAGTTTTCCCCAAGCTTGTGTTAGATCGTAGAGCCACGGAGGAGCATGGTTGTCAGTGAAGAACTTCGCATATTCATAGACGTCTTGTTTCGCGGCGGTGGTGAAGCGTGGAGTGTTGAGGTCGTGGAGGTGCTTGCGGAAAGCGGCCGAGGCGTTCTCGAAGGAAGACTTCTTTTGTAGTGTGGACGCCATGGTGTGAGATCGCTTGAATATAAAGAAGTTGAGGAGTGATTGAAAACTTCCGCGACACTTGGGTGGCTATACACAGGGTCAGCGACTCTCGTCTTTTGTGACTGATTGCATGGCTTTCCTCCCCACACACCTACATAAAAGATATCTCCTGATCAAATCGTACCTTTTTTCGTTTTCTTGCTCCAGGCTCCTCACTTCTCCAATTGTTGCCGTCGGAGTCGTTCAATTTCTTGCCGCCACACTTACTGATTGCATCGTACAATGAAGCTCCAATCACCCGATGACACCAAACTCGTACAGAATATGTAAGAAAAGCCCTCCACAACCCCGCGACCCCAATCGCGAGAAACGCGAACAAGGTGCCCCGCACTAGAGCACTGCATGGTGGAGCTCTTTTGTACCCCGCCACCACGCGTCATTACGGCGGTACATCTGCCGCCGACGGCGCTTATTGCTTTCGTACAAAATCCGGCTGCGAGGCGTGGCAGCTCGAAGTTCTTGGATGGTCTAAGTAGCGGAACAAACAATTCAATTCAATTCAAATAGTACACTGACAGGGAATGTATATAGCGTGAAGAGCGCATTGCAATCGTAGTCGACAGATCATTTTTCCAGGCCTCTGTTGTAACTGTGGTTAGAAGTACGCACTCGCGATGGACGGCAGACAAGCGTAAAGGTCCGATTTATCTGGTGTATATCACAAAAGACAGGATACAGGAAACAAGGAATCGATAGCCGATTTCATGTAAAATGAATAGTTTCATACAACGTAAACTAGCTATGTAGGTATAAGATTCCAACGATCCACGTTTAGTACAAGGACCTGCACTCCCAGTTCTCGGAGACGTCAACATCACCTGTGCCCTTGTACTTAGCCTCTTTCGGATACATGCACAACGGCCTCTGCCTGAGCACCTGCGCCTGGGTTTCATCGTTGGTATACTTGGTAGCAATGATAGTATCAGGTGCAGTGCCATTCTCAGTCCACGCCACCAACGCAAGCAGTGCATCATGCTTCTCATCCCTGAAGCCTGGAACACCGTATACCGTATTGCCGAGGACGATGGCTTGACTAGCACCGGCAAAGTACCACGGCGCGTTCACAGTCGCGGGTGTCCCGGAACAGTGCTGCATGCCGGGTACGAAGAAGAAACGGTAGAAGGAGTCGAGGTCTATGCCCTGAGGCTTGAGTGCATTTTCGACGTGATTATAGTAGTAGTTTGAAGAACCAGGTGGAATCAGACCGTCAGCCCTACCATGGTATGACAGGAGCTTTCCGCCTTTTGCGTGATAGGCTGAGAGATCGAATCCGACTGTCGCATTGCCAGGCTGAACCTTGTCAGCTAGACGCTGAATGTCCTCGTTGAAATCATAAAAGGACCAATTCCCTCCAAAGCGAAGAAAATATTTCATATAGTCGGTTCCAAGAGGGTTGGGTTCACTGCCTGATAAGAGAACCCACTGCGCCTCGCTTCCAAGGTACAGGTGTGGGAATATAAAGGTTTGGTTCTCACCAATGGAATCAGTGTAGATCTTGTATAAAGTAGAGATCTGGGGATATGTCAAGCAACCCGACGAAGTGGCATTAGTGACATTTGCGCCGCACAGTAGCTCTTCAGAGCGGAAGTTGCAACCCAGGGGGTCTGAGACGATGCTATCGACAAGTCCATCTTGCGGATCGCATTGCTTGATAACCTCCGCTCCGATGGCAGGGAACAGCGCGAGTGGAATGTGGTGGTCTGCCGTTTCCGGAAGGTTGTACAGCGCCACCTTCACAGTCCATGGCTGCAAGTGCGAAGTCCACCACGCAGGAGCTCCAGCAAGAATGCCGTCGAAATCTTCGGGATACACCTCGGCTTCTTTCAGACCCTGTCTACCTCCCGTCGAGCATCCAGAGTAGTAGTTGTAGGAAATTCCCTTCTTGTAGTAGGCCGCCGTGGCGATCTTTCCGACAACGACTGAGCCGTGCATAGCGAGTTGGCCCCAGTTCTCGACCGCGTCGGGGTTTAGAGCCCAAGTGCCGTTCGAATTGGTAGCGTTGTGACCGGTGTCGGTGGACATGGTTGCGAAGCCATAGCGAGAGCCGGGAGCCTCAAAGTCCATTAGATTTGTGCCCAGAAGAGGGCTGGAACAAACATACCATATCAAGCCAGTTCACACCCCCCAGAAAACCACCATTGCCAACAGCGAGGAAACGCCCATTCCAGGTTTCAGGCAAGTAGAGCCCGAGTCCAAACGTCGTGTTGCCAATGGACTGAACCTGAATCGAAACGGCGCAAAGAGCGGGAAGTCCAATTGGATTCGTGGGATACCCAACATCTCCAGAAGGAACTTGGAAGGTATCGTTCGCCTTTACCTGGTAGGCAAAGTTGACGGTCGCGTTCGATGGCAGTGCAGCCTGGATGGCAGAGGGTGAACAGTCCAGAGCTCTTGTAGCTGCGACGAGCGTCCCATAGCTAAATAGGGTGTTTCCACGCATCTTCGGAGGCCCCAAACGAACAGTATGGCCGGCCAGGGAGCTGTGGTAAGAACACAATGCGGAGATACAGAGACGGCATCCTCGATAGCTTTGAAAAGCGACGGCTCTGCTAGCCTCGGGATCATGTCCCCTGCAGGAAACCGAAATGAGGGGATCGAGCGCTATTGACGACGAACATGTTGCCGTTGATAGATCCCGGTGACGTACGGGGATCCAAGATCGTTATGGGGTCAAGTCTTTGACATAGGCATGGTGCCTTGGGACGGCGGTTTTTGGGGATTTTCCAAACACGTGATACTGTGCCGAAAAACCATTGAGGTGTCACTTCCCATTCTCGGCTTGTTTCTGATATGGCCAGCCGTCGATTGGCTCCATGGGAGAGGGAATCAAAAAGTTGGTGTTGAGCTTATCCCCAGGGGCTCGAAACTCGCGATGTACCCAAAACGAGATGACGTGGTGGGGCAGGGGCTCGTGCACGCGGGGCCTTTCACTGTGGGACGGCCACCTTAATCGGCAACTGAGAAACAACTCATCCAGATGACTTCTATCGTATTCCGCGGCCTGGAGAATAATGTCGTGACCATGGTCTAGCGCCGCATGGGGCCCTTGTAATTTAAGATGCCGACCTTGCTGCCGTGGACCGGGATGCGCCGCCACTGATTGCTAATCTTTTTGTACGGTTGTTGTACGTCGTGGGACGTTCTTCCGGGACGTTCTAGCACCGATCATACGGCATCCAGATTTGCTGCACAGGTATAGAGACGTTGTAGACTTGGTGGAGATACGAAAGTCCAATCGAGGAAGCCATTCAGGAACAGGGTGGATACAGAAGCTCGTCCGAGCCATTGGAAGGCGAAAAAGGCGTCTCTCGTCTGGCCTTCGTTGCTATTCTTCTGTCCATTTCGAACTTCTCCCGTACACCTCGTGTTCTTATATCGTATTGCATATCGCATCATGGCAGACAACCTGAGAATAGCAATTGTGGGTGCAGGTACGTCGCAACACCGGTCTCTTCCTAACATCAACGAGTAACGCAATGAAGGCATGGGTGGCCTTGCGACTGCCCTTGCACTCGCTCAATCCGGCCACAAGAACATTACCATCTATGAAACAGCATCAGGCATGGGCTTCGTAGGTGCCGGCATTCAACTTGCACCAAACATGGCACGCATCCTCGACCGCCTGGGCTGCTGGAAGCAGATTGCCGCCGAGGCCGTTCAATGCAGCGACACATACATCCGCGAAGGCAGCACAAGTAAAGAGCTAGGACACGTGACGCTCGAGTACGTAGAAAAGACATACGGGTACCCACACATGGTCGGTCATCGCGCAAGTTTAGCAAATGCCCTCTACGAGGCTTGTCAGAAAAGGTCGGCTATCACGATCGAGCTTGGTAGTCTCATCTCAGATGTACAATTTGGCACGATACCTAGTTTCAAAGTCATCCCCGTATCCGGAGACGAAGCATACCGGGTAGACTGCGATATCCTCCTCGGCGCTGACGGCGTCAAGAGCCAGACCCGTGTCTCCATGCTACAAGAGCTCAAGGAAACCGCCGAAGCAAAGGACTCCGGTCAAGCAGCCTACCGCATCATGCTTACCCGCGATCAAATGAAGGACGACCCCGAACTCCTCGCCCTCATTGAAGCAGACACAGTGACCCGCTGGATTGGCGAGAAGAAGCACATCATCGCGTACCCCATCCACAACAAGCAAATTTACAACATCTCAACTGCACAACCCGACGTCAACTTCGCTGGTGCACCGAACACCACCTATACGACGAAGGGGTCAAAGTCTGCTATGATGCAGGTATACGGCGACTTCTGCCCCATGATTCACCGCATGTTAGACCTTGTTCCAGACGGTGAAGTGGTAGAGTGGAAACTCCGCGTTCACGAACCACTCAGCACATGGGTACACGGCTCCACCGCCCTAGTCGGTGATGCGTGCCATCCAACCCTCCCTCATCTCGCACAAGGCGCCGCACAAGCCATCGAAGACGGTGCCGTACTTGGTGTCACGCTCGCCCCATCGCGGATTGCAGACTGCAAACCTACCACTATCAACCGTGCACTCAAGATCTATGAATCAGTACGGAAAGAGCGGGCTGAAGCGCTTGTGGAGTTGGCTGCCGAGAGTGGAAGACAGATGCATCTTGGATCTGGCAAGGCAAAAGAGGAGAGGGATAAGATATTTGCAGCCTTGAAGACCGGGAAGGGACCTGTTCCAGATAAGTGGGCAGATGCCGATGTGCAAAAGATGATATACGGGGTTGATGTCGTGGCTGAGGCAGAGAAAGCGTGTAAGGAGGGGCCTGTCGCGAATTTGTGAGTCCAACTCTTGCCAGGACGTATTTGGAGTGCTAGGGCTGATTGTGTGGTGTTGCAAGTTAATCTCCCACTGTGCGCTTTGGGAATTCATTGCATTGGAGCGTTGGATGTCTTCGAATGAAAGTATGCCAGCAGCTTTATTGCCTAAATTCTGCCCCCTAGGTCAGTCTTTGCCGTGCGTTTTGACCGGTAATGAACAGAGAGTGACCAGCGTCGACTTCAATTGCATTTTAAATCTTCGGCTGACAATGGCATCTTGTTCCTGAAAGAGGCTGTGAAATGTGATTTGGATAACTTCGGTATCCTACAAGCAGTTGGAGTTGTGCGGAATTGAGCCTGAAGAAGGGAGCGCGGGAGTGATGGTTGAACAACAGATGGTAGGAGTGATGTGTAATGAAAATCATTTTCCGATTGATTGACTATACTAAAGTAGTAACATGCATAACCACGATCATTCTCTAGATCCTCGCATTCATTGTATACCTCAGCGCATTTCCCTTGAACTGCAGCATAATTGTCGGCAATAGACTGACTCCCACCAACAGTGCAGCAGCAACTCCAGCACTGGCGCTCAATCCAATCTTCTCAAACATCTGAGGGAACCAAAATGGTCCGATGAACCCCCACATCTGCCGGACGAAGCTGATAAAAACTCCAATACTCGCGGCCTCTTCATGATAGCAATCGACGGCGTACGTGATCAATACAGTGGTCACGATCTGATTGCCAGCAGCTGCGATAGCGGCACCGATAACGGGAGTGACATTCCACTGTCCTTCAGGCGCCTGCTCGATACGAACGAGGAATACTACGATACCGCAGATGGTAAGCAAGTATCCCGAATAACTCAGCCAGAGTCTGAGTTCGGGCATAACGTTCCCGTTTGCAGCTTTTTTCGCACCCCGTCGCATCCACAAGTCGCTCAACCGGCCACCAATCTGCTCCCCGATCAAACTTCCGATGATGACACCCAGAAACTGAAGACCGAGCTGCTGGGGATTAAAATGAAACTTTTCGATAAAGAGCTGGGGGATTTCGACAGTGGTCAGGACGCTAGCAAAGAGGAAGACCATGGCGTATGCGGCGGCGGGGATCATGACGCAAGGGTATTTTGCCATGCGAAGAGGCGAGATGAACTCCAGTAAAGTGAACGGAGTGCTGTCGATACGGCCGAACTTGAAGTAGGACTGCCATGTTGTGAGAACCTGAGCCGTGTGTGTGTGGTGGCGGATGAAGCGTGTTTCGGGGCCGAGGAAGATGTAGAGGACGAATTGGGCACCGTTGATCTAGGTGTTGTGTTAGCATTGCACGGTGGATTAAAGGGAACGAACGTGCACTTACCATCGCAAGAATCCAGTAGATCCATCGGTACCCTACATGATAAGCTACGAAGCCGAAGATGAATGGTGCAAGTGGCACCCCAAGCGTAAGCATGACTGTCCAGATACCCATATACTTCGCGCGTTCGTTTTTGAAGAATGTCTCGACCACGACGGCACTTCCGATTGCAGACGCTGGGCAGATGAAGAAAGCTGCAAAAGCTCGACATGTTACCATCGAAGCATAAGAGTGCGTTTCTGCGCATCCCACATTGAAGAGCAGACTTCCAAGTAGGGAAATGAGGAAGATAGGTCGACGTCCAAAACGTGTCGAAAGAGGCCGCCAGAATAGCGGTCCACCACCGATGATGGCAATTTGAAGAGATGTGAGATACGATGCATGTTGGATGTCGACGTGGAGTTCTTTAGCAATGTTTTCGTAGGCGGGAATGATGCTTGCAGCCATGAAAGTGGCCATACAGGCATGGAAAGCGACAAGCATAAGATTCGCGATTTTCTAGTTCACCTCTTAGCACATCAACATGACCTTGGGGCAGGACGTTGCACACCTTCCATCGAGGCCAGTTATAGGGATCAGCATCCGTCATCAAAGGAACAGGATCGAGTTCGAGTGTGCCATGTCTTGCAAGAAGATATTGACGATGCTCCTCGGACAGATTCACAATCTCCTCTTTCTCAAGATACGTAGCGTGCGTGCCCGCGTGTTCGAGGTCTCCACTATGGCCGCCGTCATGGTAAGCAACGTCTTTGCCATCGACCGACATGGTGTGCCTTCACGCGTATATTTCAATAAAAGTGGAGCTCTGAGTGGAGTCTCATGAAAAAGATGGTTGAGAAAGGTTCTGATGGAAAAGGGTGCACGACAGTCGACTGACATTCCCTACACTGACGAAGCGGCCCCAGCTTTCTTATACGGCAATCATGCTTCCACGTGTCAGCTGCCCAACGCTACGAGTTTAGAGTGTGGAGTTGACGGGAAATGCTTCGCGGCCCATGGGGTTACAGACAGGGATTCACTACTCTGTTGTCGCGATGATGGTCGTTAGCTATTCACAGCATCCAGCCAGAGAGCAAGATCTAGGCCATGGAAGGCAAGAGACCGATAACCCTAGATCATGGTGAACGGTCGTCGAGCGTTAGCTGTTAGGATGGTGAATTATCGACTTTGTTGTTTTTCGGCATATTATGTCGGTATGTGAAGACGGCAGCTGGGATTCGGATCGCGCAGATGAACGTATGCGCTTCAATTTTAGCATTGCCCTGGAAGTGAGTTAGTCCATTCGTTTACAAGTAAGAGCCTTCGGAAAGTGGTAAAGGCAATTGTTGATAGACAGAAATCGTTGTCCTGAGTTGATAGGGGTTGTACGAATTGGCACACGTACTCGCCAGTATCCAGGCTATGGGCCATGCACATAAGCTTTGTCTCAAAGCTTGTGCACGCTGTTTGGTACGATCTCTTGTCATAACTGAGATTCCTTTGCGATATTACTCCACTGATATTATCGGTAAATCCATGTCAAGATGCAAGCTAGTTTTCAAAACCCCCGGCATTCCCAGCATCACAATTGCCGTGCTTCCTTCCCTTACAAGGGGGATTTATCAACGGTTGCCCCCTCCCTGCTCGAATGAAGAGGGAAGTGTCGGTTGAGAACCAATTAGCACTGAGTATCAGAATCAAACCCGACAAGGAGGGGGCGGTCTTTAGACCGAAGCGCTCTATAATGCACTGAATCCGAATCGCTATTCGAGATCAGACATATAGCCCCGGCGCTACGACACTTTCATCTTATGTTTTATAGGACAATCAGGCTTCCTCAGAATACATTGCCATTTAAGGACTGAAGACTACATAGTAGATGTTCGATGGTCGCTGTATCTAGTACCAAGCATCGGCCAGCCTTGCGAAACAAGGCTAGTTGTCGGACCAATTGCAAAGAGCGGAGCTTTCGTAACTGAAGGTGCCGATGTTGCATAGAAATTGCGTCGAGAAGACGTAATATGTTAAAGTCTCAGTCTGAAAGCCTCGCTTGAGTGAAATCCTTTCATCTGTCATACCTGAGATAAGCCTTATATTCTCGAGACTGGATACGCTGTTGATAAAAGTATGCGCCTCCTCGGGGTTGAACAGATAGATATACGTCACGTGACTTTTGGTTCCCACCAACTGCAATCACAGTATACGGAAATCATAAAATCACAGTACAGAATGAAATTAGAGCGTATGTTGGTCAAGGGTACGTATCAAGAAGAACTCCATCCTTGGTACTAGTCCACTCAAATGTTTCAACGTGCAGAGCAACTTCCTAATCTGCAACCGCTTCGGCAGCTGTGTCCGGTAAGTCAACATTGAAACCTTCTGGTCCACCGCCTATTTAAGTTAACATAGCGCAATTCTTTTCCTTTTCAATTGCCACAGAAGAGCATTGTAAAGTTGACATAATAACTGAAAGCCATGAGCCTCGGGCCTTCATAGAACAATGACTGGCTCGCGCGACCTTATAAGACTACTAAATAAGTCATGAACCAGCCATTTAGTTATCTAAATTAGTGTTAGTAAGTGTTCAGGGGATTTCACTGGTGCCATACTCACGTATTAAAGATGAAGATATGTTGACCCGTTAAAATTCGTAGCAGGAGTTCTGGTAGAAACAGTCGTTCGTATCGTATGTCTCATCAGCTTGGAAGTGACAGCGTTGAACTAGGTGCTTTATCGCTATTCATCATGTCACCATCAAAGCTTAACCTACGAAGGCTGGCCCTCTTGATGATGCGGCAGCGACGACGAACTGCAAAGTGGTCAAGGCCTTTCCCACCAAACGCCCAATCTCGTGCAACCGTTCATTAACCCATCTAGAGTGCTTTTCCCCTCGCACCATCTGAGCTAGATTGATGCTGTTTGTTCGCGTGCACTTTCCAAAGTTCAATCCTTTACGATGATGGGAAACCCATGCATTTGCCATGATACCAATGGTGATGCTTACTACGGCGTGCTGAGTCGATCAATAGTGCTCCCCTCGTTTTCGAGCATAAGCTGAATGTTCTAGGCTAAATCGATTGTTGTAAGCGATGCCTGTTTGAGCTCAGAGGATTGTCTTGGAACAATTGGATATGTAGGATCGTGAGAGAATCAAGTTTTGTGAACACGGACAAACCAATCCTCTACATCGTAAATGAGCTAGTGCAGGTACTTAACGAATACGAGCAGGACACACGAGTCAGCTTGGTCGAACATCTCCCAATCCGTAAAGGCTAACAAAATTTCATCAATAGATGTATCGATAGTCGTACCTGTTCAGTCATCGCCACATCCGAATGTTGTCCCGCTTTCTCAACCTCTTGCCCACTTCGCTATTACGATTCGACCCACAAACTCTTCAACATTTGCACCTCAAATCAATTCAATGCAATGCATGGGAATCCGACGTTGAGAGGTTGCGCCGTAGATACGGTGTAACCTACTCTCGTGTTAATGCATTGGCTTTCTACGTATACAAATAGGCTAAAGTCAAAGCTACCTGAACCGAGAAAAGTAAGATGAATCCGCGTTTATACTACAATAAGGTAAAGGTGAAATTTACCCTTGTTCTTACTGTGCACACACACGACTCAAATCTTCCCATCATCGAGCTCTGATATCCAACGATGACCGGATCCAAGGGCCGAGGTCGATACATTAGAGATGATAGGATACATATGCATGGACAAAGTTTCCGGTGCTTCTGCCAGGATTTCGAGTCTTCAATTAGCGATGCAGAAGGTCGGTCTGTCCACCTGATGGTTTTTACATAGTATACGTATCGTGTCCGTATTGGTAAGGCATCCGCCAATCCATGGGGCGTTCCGTAGTGTGCGTCGACAACGGGGCTTTTCAGCTTCAAATTCTAGTCTTGGGCGAAACGGCATCAGTCTTTGCGTTGTCATTTGGTATTCGTCCGCATCTCCCGTCACTTTCTCGGTGATATGTACACCGGCCCCACGTAGCCATGTGCATGCGCTTGAAAATTCTGGGATACGGACTGTGAGCTTCTACGTTGTGGCATACGAATCCTGCGTGCCACCGTGCATGGATGCAAATTTTGGACAACACTCCTTTCGCTTTTCTGTAACCGAGGCCACCTACGTACTTTGGTCTATGTTTAGAAGACAACAACAGTGGTATAACTTTGCCCATGCCATTTAATATGGGGGTCTCAGTTAATGTTCATCTTGTACGACCGACCTCGTCAATATGGCACCTACATTCGCGAGATGGATTGCATATCTCTCCCTCTCATCAATTGCCGTTTGCGCACCGCTGGATCCGAAAAACATCCTTGACCAGTTGAAGCAAAATGGAGCCTGTGTAAGCGATGTCACAATGTTCTGGAGTGAAGGAAAATAGGCTGATATTGTCCCTTTACCAGTGTACGGCTCTCCAATACTTCCTCCCGGGCAAAGTCGTCTTCCCTACAGATGTTAATTACTTGAGCTCTCAAACGTCGTTTTGGTCCAGCCAAGAACGGAGCCTTCACCCGACCTGCATAGTCATTCCGACAAACACTCAAGATGTATCCACGGCGATCACCGTTCTCAGCACTGGATATCGAGCGTCGATCCCCGGGTGCCAGTTCGCAATTAGAGGTGGAGGGTATGTACTCATCTCTAACACGAAACGTACCTGTACCTGATCTTTTTTTTAGACATACTCCGCAAGCCGGAGCAGCGAACATCGAGGGGGGTGTGACACTGGACATGCAAAGCATGAACCAAGTCAGCCTTTCCAACGATCGGCAAGGCGTCAGTGTAGGCCCCGGCAATCGATGGGGTAATATCTATGGCGTCCTGGACAAACAGGATCTTGCGATGATCGGAGGTCGTGTGTCGTCGGTGGGAGCCGCAGGCTTGCTAACCGGAGGTATGTTTAATTCAACAACAGAACCTATGGAGTCTTCAACTCACGATGCTCAGGTGGCGTTTCATACTTCTCCGGTCGCTACGGATTTGCCTGCAACAATATACAAGCCTACGAAGTAGTTCTCGGCAACGGAACCATCGTAACTGCCAGCAGCACGTCGAATCCATCACTCTTCCGCGCCCTCAAAGGCGGCAGTAACAATCTTGGTGTTGTGACTAGATTTGATGCCAAAGTCTACCCTCAGTCATCCTTCTGGGGCGGCCAGATTACGCAGCCCATAACTAACAAGGAGGCCTACTTCGACTTCATGGCCAACTTCACGCGAAGTGCGACGTACGACCCTCATGCTGCGCTGATCTCGAATTTTATCTGGGTGGAAGGCGCCCCGTCTGCCATCCTCCAATACACGACCTACTCGGACGGAAAGGCGACGTGGCCGCCTCCTGCTTTCGCGCCACTGGACGCAATGCCGAAGCTTTTGACAACCGTACGCAAAGAGAAGCTCTCGAGTTTCACAAATGAAATTGCGAGCCAGTCAGCTGTAACACAGGGTTTACAGAATGCCTTCGTCACAATATCTTTCGTCAACGACCCCGCTGTCTCGGCCGAGTACATGGCACAGGCCTGGAAGCTCACCGATATCGCGGTCAAGGACCTTTCACTTGTCGTGGGGTTCATCTTTACCTTGACCTATCAACCACTTCCCCATGTTCTATACTCGAAGGACTCTTCCAGCAACGTTTTCGGTCTTGGCCGCTTTCAAGATGACCTGATCAATGTACTGTTCGTGGTTACTTGGACCCTGCCTACCGATAACGAGAAGGTGTATGCAAGGCTGAAACAGTTGGAGGGCGACCTTGTAGCGCTGTCGAAAAAGATGGGTATCGCGAATGATTGGTTGTATCTAAACTATGCAGCTCAGTGGCAGAAGCCGATTGACAGCTATGGAGCGGCGAATGTGGCGTTTTTAAAAGGTGTGAGCAAGACGTATGATCCAGCGGGGATCTTTCAGAAGGCTGTTCCTGGTGGCTTCAAGCTGGCTATCTAAGCCTCCGTCAAGAACATGCTCTATAAAAATTTTTACATGAGGTGCTCTGCTCAATCTGTGGAAGAGAAGAAGCTCTGAAATTGCTGGGATTGTTTGAAGCCCGACGGTTTTTCTTTTTCAAATCTGGTTAAAAGCGACATGCGTTAGTTTCCCAGAGCCGAGACATCGCGTATCGTTGCTTACATGCGCTAAATCTGATCAGTACCCGATGAACGCATTTGAAGGAATATGGCGTGCCTGCGGCGTAGCATATATACATATACCCCCTCGTTGCTTCACCTCATACCCCCTTTCCTCTACTCTTTCTGCATCCCTAGATTATCTGGACAACGAGCGACAGACCAGATCGATGAGGCCCAACGTTTCAGCGCACGAATCGCTCTGACCCATAATTGCCACTACTATTACCGCATCGTTCAAGTACGACCGATAATGCATGCGACACAGTCATGTTCGTCTGTGGCGCCTTGCTTTCGAGCCTAGAGACCCGTCGGCCGGAGGTTGTACCGAACCCACGTCCGCTGAAACTTGTCCGGCCGCATCAACCGACGCCATGTCTTTTTGCGCACCAAAGTTTAAACCCAGCGACCGTTTCAGGGCGTATATAAGCTGTATTCCCTGCGCCGTGGAAGCGGGCAGGATTCAAAATTACCTCCCAAACCCGAATTCTTCCCCCATACCCGCAACCAGGTTCAACGATCTACAGCCACGATGGTATCTTTCGAGATCCCTGCTGAATATGGGTACGTTCAACCGCCAGCTGGGCTCCCCACAAAGCACAATTGACGCGAAGCCTCGCTCCGCCATCGCCACCATCGGAATGCTCGCTGACGAACATGATACAGCGGCGTCCTCGCCACCGCCGTTTCCACCTTCCTGGTAGGCAGTTGGCTCGGCATGCGTGTCGGTTCGTACCGCAAAGCCGCCAAAATTCCGTACCCCTACGAATACGCGTCCTACGAGCAGATCCAGACCGCATCCCCAGACCATTCGAAAGCCATGCACCAGTTCAACTGCGCCCAACGCGGACACCAGAACTTCAACGAAAGCCACGTTTCTGCCCTCGGCTCGATTCTCATCACCGGGCTGAAGTATCCCAGGGCGGCGACGATTTTGGGCATCTCCTGGAGTGTGGGTCGCGTGGTCTATGCGATCGGATACACGAACGGCAAGGAGGGCGGCAGAGGAAGGTACAACGGCCTATTTGGGATGGTGGCACATTATGTGTTGATCATCTGGGCGGGTGTCACGGCGTACGATTTCATCAAGGCGGCAATCTAGGTGGATATCGGAAGGGACTGGGACGGTGAACAGGGCAGGCTGATGGTAAAAAGTGGGCGTCTGCAAAATTTCTAGCAATGCACCATGTTCGTACCCAACGACACATTCTAGCATGCGTACGATAAGTGAGATATGCAAAGGGTTACGTTTCATCGGGCCAAAATCATCGAGAGAGACACGTTTTTGTCCCTTTAACATACGCTTGGGAGCATGGAGAAGAGGCGGAGAAATGGGATTTCAAGTCGGAGAGGGCCGGTGAAAAGTCAAAGATTTGATAGAGGACAGGGATAGAAGATGGGAGGTAGAGAATAAAGAACAAAGAGAGGATAAAGACATATCGAAGCAACCCATCTAGGCGTTGGTCTTTGCTGCGACGAGGAAGTGAGTTTCACAATATGTGCTCACTCCTGACCTTCTTTCGACCCAGCGGACTCCAACATCACAACCGTCATCTATGCATGTTCCAGACACGCAAGCAGTTTTACAAATTTTTATTTCTTCTTTTCAACCCAGCTCCTACCGCAATAGTGCTAGAGTTCACTTTCTCTACTTCTGAGAAGAACATCAGCCGTCCTATCCCTTCTTTTTATCTATACATGCCCATCCATCCATTGCAATAACAGAAACCCAACGAAAGCGATAATCAACCCAGGGAATAAAAGAAAACGAACAGAGCTAGCGCCCTGCAGTTGCCCAATGATGCCAGCCAGCTATGCCCCATCAACTTCCTTCCCTCCCAATTGATTTTCCACCCAGCCTGTGGTAGTGTGTGGCATGACTCGCGGCAAAGTTGCACCTCAAAACCACCGCTCACTTGTGCATGCAATGTGTTGATGATCTCTAAGATCCCAAGGGAAAAGAAGAAGAAGAAAGAAAAAGAAGAAGAAGAGGAAGAAGTAAAACAAGTAATGAAAAGGAGAGATATATGACTCCGCTCGATGCCAAGATAGGACGTGAATGAGTTTGAAAGCAGTGCCGTCTTCGTCAACTCCATGCACCAACGCAAAATGTAAAATGGCTGTGATGAAAGAAAAAGTGCCACCGTCGTCCAAACATGTGTTTTTGCTTTTGCTTACACTTGTGTGCTCCTGCTTCTCCGAACCAAGGGAGATGTACGAATGCTCTTATGCGGTTTTGTAGTTCCGAAATTCGATCCGTATATTTGCGGTAGGCGCGTAACACTTTTGCGCCGATGTTGAAATTGTGACATGAAGCCGACCCGGTGTTGTCTTGCCGCCTCCAGAACTCAAGCCCCTTCGATAGTATCCAAGATGCGGTGGAATGACGCGCGACGCGTGTACATGTGCCGATCAATAGCAACGGGCATCAAAGGGGAGAGTCTAACCGCCTTTGCGATCAGCAGCATTTGCAGGCAACGGCTCCCCCGAAGTCTTGCTCTCGTTCACCTTGTTGCCACCCTTGCCTTTCTTCTTCCTCTTCCCTCCTGTCTGCTGCCAAGAATTCGAATGACCATTTCCGGTGTTCCCACTGTTTGTCCTGTTGTTCTTCTCGGTTGCTTGGGAGTTGTTACCCTTCTGCTGGTTGTTCCGGTTCTCCTTAGACGCCGGTGTCTGACCTGGAGAGTGCGAAGCGCGTCGAGAATGTGTGTTGCTTTCCTTCAATTGTGCTTTACCGCCATTCGGAGCCTTGTTGACATACGGCTGCCGATTTGTTGTAGGCGAGGGAGTCCGTGTCTCGAACACTGGCGACAGAACGGGTAATGTAGCTGATTTGACCTCCAATGGCGGCGCTTGTGGTGTGTTCGTAGTATCCAGAGCAGGGAGACCGTTCGTGTAGGGCGAGGGTGGAGCCTTCCATTGCTGAGGTTGTACACGAGTAGGCGAGATCTCTTCCGGACGTTCCGTCGTGCTTCCATTGCCGAGGTTATAATTCATCCATCCATCGGGAAGAGCAGGGTAAGCTTGTCTGTGTCGACTCTCAACTCGAACGAGGCCAGTCATGTCGATCGGAGATGGCTCATTGACTGAACCATTCACGATACTGGGTTCCCTCGGACCCTTCAGCACTTGCCGTTGCATCTCGTCCAATACGAGCTGCTCCCGATCCTCTGGTCCAATCATCCTATACTGATCTCCATTGACGAAGATACCCAGTGCAGTGGATCCTGGTCCCTCTAGCGAAGGAAGTGCATCAACCGTCCCGCTCCTGATTCGTGGATCGCGAGGTTGCGTGGGGAACGAACCATTGACGATCATCGGACCACTGTCGACTGGCGGGCGTGCGGAGTCTGTCCGGTCTTTTCGAGCTTCGGTGGGATGACCAGATGGCAAGGCAACATTGCTTGAATAGCTGCGCATGTGGCCGCCCAGGGGCGAAGGGGACCGTGATACACGCCTTAGCGCAGAGGTAAGCAGCGGTTGTGCAATCTCTGTAGACACGCGCCGCCGCCTTTGGACAAGCTCGCTGAAAGTGGGGATCTGCGGCACGCTGTACTCTTGCAACGATCGTGCAGACGGCTGTTCGTCCACGTAGTAACCAACATACTCCTTTGGCGTGTCGTGGTTGGAAGGAGCGGTGGCCTCGGGATAGCTCGGTAGCGGGCTGGTTTGAGTCTCTGTTCCCGATGATGAGGCAGGCACTTCTTGGGCCGACCGTGCAATGGGATAACCAGTGAACGTTGCGGGATCGTAGTATTGAGGAACAGGCGGATAGCCGGGTATCATTGGCTGTGGCGGAGGACCCCGCGGTGGTTGTGAATGTGAACGGAGGGTGTTGGTCTCACTCGCGTTGGATGCTCGATGCACCTGTCTCCGAAGGCCGGGCACGCTGTTGGTAAGCGATGGCGAGGATGGGTTTGTACGTGAGCCATCCTGGGACATGGCGGACGATGCTTGGGACGGATCGAAGAAGGCGGGGTAGTGGTAGATGAAGCCCTGCGGAAAGGCATTCGGCGGCAGCCCAGCTTCCGCCAGACGAGGACTGGAATGACCATTGATGAACGGCGACTTCTGGGGCGAACCTGCCGTGCTGCTGGGGCCACGATTGTGCTGGGCTTGCGCTTGAGCTACCGCTTGAGCGTGCATGTGTGCGGCCTGTACCTGGTGCGAGTGCGCCTGCTGGGCACGCTGCTGCGCGACGAGCTGCTGCCGTAGGGTATTGGACTGTATCTCCAGCATTTGGTACTGCTGGAAGAGCTGGTCGTGCAGCTGCTCATTGAGGCCGCGAGGGTATTCGCGCTGGAAGTAGTCTTGCTGCGTAGGCATGGCGCCGACTGGAGGGGAGTGAAGGAAGGGCGGGCGGTTGAAGGATGCACCACTAGACGCCCGTCGGCCGTAACTACCGCCTCCGCCCTTTTGGAAGTTGCCCCTCCCGCCTCGATGTCCACCACGACCGCCGCGGGAAGGCACGCTCGACGTCAGCGTAGGCTTGGTTGACTGCGGTTTCTTGAATAGCGGAGTGGCCGATTTCTCTTCGGGAGGGAATTCGTACTGCTCGCACGCCTTGTCGAGCTGCTGGCCGTCTGCAAGAAGGTCGAACGCGCGGCGCAGTTCGAGGTGGATGCCTCGCCACGCAAATTCATCTGCCGAATTGCCCAGATTGCGCTCCGTGTTGAATGGTTCCTCCACGCAGAGGCGGTTCCTCGCTTCTTTCTGAAGCCCCGCCAGATGCCAGTTCTTCTCTTCCCGCTTGAGCAGACATCCCTGGCGCACCGAAATCACATACTTTTCGTAATCGACTTCATGACCATACCGTTGGAAGAAATGGAACAGCAGCTGGCCCGGCGACTCTTTGTTCTTGTCCCCAAAGCCCACGAGCTTACTCAGGTCGTCGGCGAAATCGGACTTCGGCTTTCCGGTACTGTGGTCAATTTCCTTGTGGGGAAGCTTATGAAGTGACGGTATTATTGGCGGATCCCGGGTCTGCAGGAAATTCAAGATCATGCATATCCAAGTGTACGAGCTGATGGTGCCGCCGAGCGCTGCAACGTGTCAGAAGACGGATATGGGGCATATGAAAAAAAAAACGTACCTGCGTCGTTCAGAATGCGCTGCTTTGTCCAATACTTGACGATCATGGCCAACTGTCGGACGCGCTCATCAATCTGAACGTACGTCTTGATCATGCGTGTGTTTTCCAAGGCCAGCGTGTTGTTCACATTCATGTCGCAAGCGAGTTTGAGTACCGGGTCCCACACCTTGACGATGCGAACCTTGGCCTGGGGTATGCACACGACCTTCTCCATGCCATCTAAAAAAGAAAAGTCAATAGGGAGCAAGGCATAGTGGAGAGTTGCACATACGCTTCGCCAGAGCGGCAGCAAGCCCGTGCATTTCTTCCAGCTTGGTCATGGGTGTTTGTATGCAAATGTCCACTATCACAGTTTGTCAGCCGTGGGCGGTACCACCAAAGCGGGAGTCGAACTTACCATCGCTCTCGCTTGTGTACAGCATGTTTCCCGACGAGCCAAACACATGCACCTTGAATTCATTGCCCGGGAACTCGGTCTCGAGAATGGTCTGCAACTTCTTCACAAACTGGTCTCTCCGCTCCGTGTTCTCCTTGGTCGGCTGTAACCGGTCGTACATGGCGCGCATGTCGCCGGTCAGTTTCTTCTCTTCCTGGGGGTCGAGCGTCCGCTTCGGTTCCTCCTTGGCCTTCTCCAACAGGTCGGACGAGTGGTATGGAATGCGTCGCCGTCCAAATGCAGCGTTCGTTTCGTATTCGCATCTGACCACGCGGTTTCCAGGTCGTCGTGGGGGCATGCTGCTGTTTGTCTCGGAAACGGTGGAGCGCGGGGAGTGGCTGCCCAGTCCCCCGTTGGGCGAGGGGGAGCGCGAGCGCGACTCATACTTCCGTGCAACCTGCACCGGCGTGGACGGCACCGAATTCGAGTGGTGCGAGACGATGGACGGCCGCTGTGTTTTGAGCAAGAAGGCGGGGACGTTGTCCTCCCGCTTGCTCCCCATTATATTCGACGTCATCGGCGTGCTGGTGGGCACAACTGAAGCCTCGGCGCCGCTGTTCCCATCGGGCTTTGGACGCGCCGGCGCGGGTTTTGTATGTAGTTTCTTTGCCACCGGGGGAGCCGGGTCCCGATGTGCAGTCGGGGTCTCGTAATGCGGCGACACGATTACGGCGAGGAGCGGCTCCAGCGAAGCGCTACAGTGCAGTTCGTCGATACGGGGCAGCTTCAAGGAAGCGGGGCAGAAGTCGAGCGCGTACGGATTGGCGGTCCTCGGCGTCGAATGTGGGGAGGATTCACCTTGCTTCTTCTGCGACGGAATGGCGACAGACGGCCTCGGGCGTGCGGCGAGTGCTGGACGAATGGCGGTAGGATTCTTCTCGAAAAGATACGGTGCGAAGGTAGGACTGTCGGCGTAGGCGCTCATATACGTGCGGGAGGCCCGAAGGATGGCGGCGCGGAGGAGCTCGAGTGGACGAGGAGCGAGCAGCGAGCAGCGAGGACGGAGGAGGGGGGCGGGCTCAGGTGGGCTCAGGCGGGCTCAGGCTCGGGGGCAGCGTGTCGACGGCAGGTGAGGGCAGAGGGGAGCGTCTGGGCGAGCACAGCGAAGTCGCGCCGGGGGAGTTCGTGGGCAGAGTACCTTCCGGTCTGGTCTGGCGTGGACTGAACGTGTGGACCCCTGCGATCAAAGGGCGGCGGCGGCAGTCCAGGAGAGGGTGGAGGCACACGGGAGGGTAGACAATGATGGAGCGGAGAGAGCGAGGTTTGCTGCGGCAGGGGGGGGCAGAGGCACGGCAGCGAGGAGAGGGACAGTTCAGACGTTCGAGGGAGGAGGAGAGGCATGTCCTTGCGGAGATGGTATGTAGGTAGAGCGCAACCGTGCACCACCCGTTCGCTAGACCGTACTTGATGAAATGCGACTCTCACCGGCCGTCCGATCTCCTTCCCACGCCCGGCAACGCATGCTGCAGACAGTTATCTGCGCCGGACGGACTGGCCCATGCCTGCGTCTCCCCCGGCAGGCCGTTTCTGCGCCCGTGGGCGGCGGAGGATTTGGCCACGTGCTCTTCGCTGCCCATGTTTCTTTCTCTACCTGCTAGATACAATGCTACATGCAGTGACATGGCTTGGTCCCGCGTCCCCAGGACCACAAGAGCGGCTCCAGGCCTCAAAGAACAGCAACGCCGATGGACAAGGACTCAATACGCGCCGGCTACGCCTCGCCTGCTCCAAGGGGCTTGTCCTGTTCCTGCGGCAGGCTGAATGCTCCATGACAGCAAGCTGACTGACAGCCTGCCCGAGGGTTGAAGTCACGCAGCAAGCCGTCCCCCAAGGAGCCCGAGTCTCCTTTCGGATGCTTCCATGTCCCAGCTGGCTGTGTCACCGTCAACGTTGCCATGGGCGCCTTGAGTCGGGATAAGACGAAGCAATCCACCGCCGGAGACAAGCAACTGGAGGCCGGGGTGGTGAACGCTGACGGTCGGCCCCCTTTGTGAGCACCCGCTGGGAGCTGGAGAGTGAGGGTGGGCAGTACCTGAGCAGGTTCGTCATACAAGATCATCAGTCACACGTCCTCCCCTTCCCATCGTCTTCCACACCACACCATCGAACCCCGCCACGCTCCACGGCGAGAAAACGTCCGTCACAATTCCAAATTGCCAGAGACGCCAATCACGCGCGGAAAAAGGAAAGCATCGTACAGTGCAGAGCAATCTGCGGGCGGAGTTTGTCGAGGTGGTGTGTCTCCGACGTTTGAAACGGGCTCCCTACACTGCACCTGCACGTGCACGCGCTCCGGACGGCCAAACACACCCAAGACGTACCACGCAGGTGCGATGCAAATACAATATGCAAATACAATGGCACGTGATTGGCACGACCATTGTACGGGCTCCTGTAGGAATCACATGCCATGTACATAGATACCAGATACGTAGTACGTACAGGTGCCGGTACCGGGCGACGCAGCTTCCACAGACGCAATTTGCCATGTCACCCCCCGCCGCCGAGGCCGCTCCACAAGTCTGCTGGTAGCAACCTCGGGATCGGGATGGATGATGTGATGCCAAAGGTGCGCCCTCTGCCCCCTCGCCTCATACATACACCCCTAGGCCCCGCTCGCACAGCAAGGCGGCCGCAGACATCCCACAATGGTCCAACGGCGCATCGGTAGGTGATGCACCGCCTCTCAATGCCGGCTGCGCTCACATCCTCTGCCCAGTAAACCCCGCACTCTTGTATGTCCCGCGCGAGTGCATACCGAGACTGTGTGCTGAACCGGGTCAAGCGTCTGCGATTTGCAGGAGAAATTCCGCCCTGCCATCCATGGCTTTCCCAAGGTGATTGCGACGACGCAGAAGCTTCTGCGAGCGAGTACGTCGTCCGCATACATCATACATGCCCTCCATGGCACCCTTCCGTATCCCCGGAACCACCGCTCGGTTTCGAACACCGTTAACCTCGAGCCTTGGGCTGACCAAACACCCACCACCCAGGCCAGATCCTCAAGATCCCCGTCTTCGCCACGACGCAGAACAAAGCCCGCCTGGGGGAAACCTGCCCTGAGCTACGTCTCGACCACCCAGGCGGCATCCAAACGGTGGTCCATGCCGACAAGACGCTCTTCTCCATGCTGTACGCGCACCCCATACACAACCATACCCTGGCACCATGTCGGCGTGATTGCTTCCTACCGTCCACTCACCTGCCCGTACTCGCTCCGACAACTGATTATATTACCACAGCACCCCCGAAGTACGCGCCGGCATCGCGTCCCTCGACGCGCGCCTCTCCTGCGTAATCGTCGGGATAGAATCACACATCTGCGTCACGCAAACGGCCCTTGACCTACTCAGGGAAGGCCATCAAGTCTACGTCATGGCCGACGGCGTTTCGAGCTGCAATAAAGAGGAAGTCCCCATCGCGTTAGCCCGACTGAGGCAGGAAGGTGCCGTTGTGACGAGCAGCGAGAGTTGGCTGTACGAGTGCATGGGCGATGCGGGGCTACCCGAGTTCAGAGAGATCATCAATGTGGTAAAGGACAACAACCAGACGACCAAGGACGTGCTGCAGACGCTTTGCAAGATCTAGGGGGGGTGGCGATGAGAAAGACAAAAGGGATGGGATAGGGGTAGCGGGTGTGAATTCGCGTTGCTTGCGTCATTGTGTAAGGAAACATGTACCTGCACACGCCACACCATACTTGAAACATCGACAGCGAGAAAATCCACCACTTCAACAAACTACCTTGGGATTCTTATTATCATTATTATTATTCATAAACTTGTAGTCTTTGCGCACGCCCCATCCCCGACGTAATCTACTATTTTAAGAAACTACCTTGCCGTCATTGTTTGTAACCTTGCAGTCGTTGCGCACGCTGGATTTCCAAGATAATCTACTATTTTAAGAAACTACCTTGTTGTTATTATTATTGTTATTATTATTGTT
>JAGQEM010000251.1:0-41874 GCA_019202945.1 Corynespora olivacea
AGGATCTATCTACGCACGGGTGGGATGAAAGGATATACGCAACCTGAAACGGTTACGCACGGTGCTCTAGTCATGTGAGAGTAGCCGTCACATGACCGTACAGACATCAGATATTACCTCGTACGGACACAGAGCAATAATGTTAGCTGGGAAGTTAGTTTTAGACTGATTGATCCTCCTGCTTATGTTTTACATTCTATTTGGCTCGAATATTTGCGCTTTTGTGCGATTCAGATGAATATTAGAAGCCTCTATCATATGTTACCATAGACTCAACTTTTAGTAGGTCCAAATCGTGGCCTCTTCGTTATATACCCTGGTACAGCAAGTACTGTATCTAGCATTCGAACTGCACATGACTAGAGTACTACGAGCTTGATCCATATTATTGTTTATCTCTTAGTAGGCTGCTGTAGGGGGCTGTGCAAGTAATGCAAGGCACTATTTAGCTGCTCTCCTACTGGCTTTGACAGGAAGTCTTATGGAAGAGGCATCGGAAGTTCAAGTTTCTTTAGTCCTACTTGACCTGAAAGCCGCGCGTATGGCTCAAGACTTCAGAAGCTTTCCAAGTTCTTCAATCACCATATCATCTGCTGCAGCCCATCCCTGGCCAAAGCGCGTCATGAAATCCTTCACATCTACAACACGTAAATACCGGATCTCATGGATGCAATAGACTGTGTGGCTATGAAGGCACGAGACAAACAACCAAGAGAAACAGAAACGGTGTAGAAACACAAGGTAGAATTAGACGCTGAGGAGGCTAAGAGTAATGGAGGCCTCCTCGAGGATAAGTACGAGGGCGGCTGCCAAGGCGCTATCCCAATGAGGATAGCGGGATCACGTGAGGAGATCATGTGATCAGTATCTACAGCAATGGATCATCCGTTCAAGATAGTCATAAGATCTTGACCCCGGCAGTTGATAAATCCATATGCAGCACAGTAAAGCTCAGGTTCTATGATCTCACATTCAGAAGAGACTTAGATGTTCTGAAGGCCGAAATCCGGATGAGTAATTATGGAGCCATTCAATGAGGAGGGGAAGGCCTGGAACAGGAACCAGTAGAAGAAGTACACACCAAACATGACATCGCTCATCATCCCGTTGTCTGGGTTTGCTTTTACTCCTGCTTTGAAGGCTTCCAGTTTCGATTCAAAACGGATCGCCTTTGTGGAGTAGGCTTTGCTATGGACTTTGGCCATAACTAGCACTTTGGCAGGAGAGAACATCACACACTTCAGCCACTTTTCAGTCTACAGCAATCTTTACATACGTATTAAAAGGACTTTCCCGGCAACTTCCGTAGATTTTTCTGAACTTAGAGCATGCCATATTAGTAAGGATCAAGTTTCAAGACTCATATATTATATATGATAATGATTGTCAAGCATACGCTCTTTGGAAAAGATGGGACTATAGTCTAGATCTACGCAAGTAACCTTTTGTTATCCTCCCTCACTCTATAAAGTGAGCCATCATTGACAAGCGTAAACATATTAGCTATTGGTGATTTTCCTTTTTGCGTAATTGCGAAAGGTAAAAGTTTTGTAATAGTTTATCAAATACAGCTAAAATTTACTTTATTCCACATCTGCACTAGTATCCTCTGGTTTGTGTTTTTTAGCATCAATACTAGCTCCCTCGAGGAATGGATCCTCGGAAATTTGAAGCCTTTGATACTTAGGTAGGTCCTGCCCCTCACGTCTCTTGATTTCGGGTATTCTCTTCTGCCAAAGCTCAATACCTTCCCTAACTCGCACATCCAGATTAGCGATGAGTGGCCTATGTTCGGGTCCAACAGCCATACATTCCTTGACCAACTTCTCTAGCCGGGCTGAATAGTACGAAGTCTTCTCTTCGGGATCTTCTTGAAGCTTCTTAACTAAGGGGTTGCTGATCGGATGACGGGTCTTGATGAAGGGCCGCTGATTCTGACGTTCATCCACGCCCACGCCTCGCCTACGTTTCCGCATCAAGCTCCAGATGTTTAGACCAATGGCAAAGACGTGAAGATGATGTCCTGGCCTCTTCGGTACCGGACGGAAATTGAATGATTCTATACCAGATAGTAAGCTTCCAATCATGTATTTATCTGCGGCTTTTTGATGCTTACCCGGAGCGAGCCACCTGCCATACGCGTCAGTGAATTGATCTCAGGCGCTGAGATCTCAATACGTAGACTTACCCCCTAGTTCCCCTGCTCCCAATATTTTCTAAATCGTAGAGTACTCCAAAATCTCCAAGGACTGGTTGATAACGACTCGAAATCTCTTCTTTCTGTTGCGAACGACCCCGAAGGAAGATATTCTGAGCCTTTCCAATCATTAGCGGATTGAAAATCAAATTCAATGACAATGAAGAAGATCATACCTTGATGTCCGTGTGAGCCAAAGTTAACTCTTCCACCTTTCGGCAGGCAGTGATCAAGTTTCGAAACATGAGCCAAATGAACAGCTCAGGAACATCTCGATCCAGGGCTTCGTATGTCCTAACAAGGTTGGCAATATCCCCGCCCTCGCAATATTCCATGAACATGATATACCGCTCCCATGGCTGCTGATTTCTACCGTCTCGTTCAGATGCGCCGCGCAAGACTACAATGGGATCGATTTCGTTGGCACATAGTTGTCTGTGTCTGTAAATTTCTTCCCTGATTGATTTCAGGTAGGTTGCTATATATGCTTTGACATTCTGTCTGCTGGCAAGCGATCTCGGCTGAGGGAATCGTTTAACAATCATACGCTAGTCTACAATTAGTCTCTGAATAATCTCAAAAATTGCTCAAACTTACATCCACAATCAGGTTATCGGGTGTTATACGGGCCCATAGCACAATCTTCTTGATCGAGGTATCATGATAAATCATCCTCACAGCTCTCCAATTCCCCCTTTCAATACCAAAGGTGTCTTCCAATGCTCTGCCTCGCATCTGATCAGCTGGTCTCTGGACATACTGGCTAGAGACTATTTGATACAGCTGGCCAACATCCTTTTCAATCCACATAGAACCGAGCAAAGGACCCCAGTCAAGAGTTCCCTCTGACTGATTCTCCTTCCCCATCCATAATACGTACTCGTCTGTGGCAACAGCTATGCTGCCTTTTGAGCTGTATGTTCTCGGATTGATAAAGTTCCAGCGTGCGTTCGGTCCAGCCTTATGCAAGGCCATCACTATCGGAGTGTCCTTGGAATTCCAGACCCGGATCATTTTCGTGTTGCCGCTGTCAAATGTTTCAATAGTCACTGCAGCCCACTTGATGAAACCGTCTGTTCCAACGCTCAGTACTGCATCTTTACGCGCTTTGTCGGATGGTAGCATCCGCAGATCTCCGGACAGAATCTTCTCGATGACGGAAGCTGCTCTGCGCGTGGAATGAACTCGATACCTGATAGGAAACGTTGTAGGATTGGTGGAATCAACTACAGTGATGTCATCTCCCGGCCATTTAAAACATTGGAGTATCCTTCCAAGCCCTTTGACGCCGTAATTGCGACCTTGTGACTGCGTTCTCGCTATTTCATCAATCTCGGCATTTGGAGCTTCATGAGCAGAACTGTAAAGCTTTCTTTTGCCCCCAAGCATGTAAAAGTATGTTTTTGGCACTGCATCTCCCGGCAATGTAACTCGGTAACGATATACTTTTTTCCATCCGTTACTGTCGGCCTCTTCGTCTTCTGTCGCCTCCGGCTCTTGAAATTCTTTGTTTGGGTCACTTCTGTATGTGATAACGGTTTCTTCGACTGTAAATGCCGCTGGGATTCTTTCGGGTGTTCGATCGTGAAGCCGCAGGTTCAGCAACTGCTTCAAAGGACACAGGTTTCTGAGAAAACTCTCATGATCTTCGACCAAGTCTGCTCGTGTGTGTACGGCTACTTCACTATTCCGGACAAACTCTGGGACTCGTTTTGGGTCCCAATCTTCAGCTTCGCCAGTACTGTAGTCTTGGTTCGAATTCATGTTCTGCGGAGGGTGGGCCATTATAACCACTATCGCGGGGATGTCAGACTTTTAGTGGTGGATCTGGATCTTCTTTTGCGCATTTGTTAGCATATTCTTCTTCTTTATGCTGAACTTTTCACCCATCGGCACATTTTGAGGCTCAGGAGTGATTGGCATGGGCGAACGACCAAAAGTGGTACCCCATAGCAGGCGAAAAATCAAAGGTAGGAACTCACAAGGCTCAGATCTTCGATTCATTAGTAGAGAACGGGATGTTGATATGGTCAGTAACGAGGAGCAAACAGATTGATGAACGAAAACATTTTACCAAATGGCGCGGCGATTGAATTTCCGCATATGGTCGCTTTGTTACGTGGACCTTTTTGGACAGCCGCAAACGGCCATAGTCACGCTAGACGCAAAGACCTCCACAGCATGGAATAAACTCTCCGGGATATAGTGTTGACCTTTAAAGACCATAGGTGCAATTGCGGAAGAAACACGACATGACGTAACCAAAATGTTCGCTATCCGCCCCAAAATATCCTAGTCATCCTCGCCATCACCCATCCTCGACTTATCGATATTAACGATTCTACCCAGCAAAAAGTCATACGATCCCTTATGTTGAAGTCTATCCATGGGCAACAAGCCTTCCTCGTCTCGCGTTTGGATCCCCGGCCTTCTCGTTTCCCAACTCTTAAGACCAGCTTTGGCATCCGCGAGCAACTGATCCAAAGTAGGTCTACGATCGGGGTCCTCCTGCATGCATTGCTTGACCAGTTTTTCTAAGCGTGCGGAATACAGGGACGCTTTTGCCTCTGGGTCTTGTTGTCTGGGTGCATCTGGGGGGCGACTTTCGGTTTCAAGGAGTTGCTCGAGATAATATGCACCGTGGCCTAGACCATGTTTTCTTTTGCGCATGACGACCCAGATGTTCAAGCCGATAGAGAAGACATGTAGCCGTTGGCCGGAGACTGTACCCGACCCAGAGTTTTTCTTCATTATTTCTATGAGGGGTTAGTGAGCAAGCTTACGGCATACAAGCTTGTATGTTTGGAAATTCAGGATACATACCAGGGGTGTGAAAGCTGTGTGCTGAAGTTAGCAACTATCGTTCTCAGATTCGATTTTTGGGGGGAAATACTCACCCGAGCGTCCCAGCTCCTGAAACATTATGCATGGGATCCAGAATTCCAAAGTCTCCCAAAACCGGATCCACATAGCCCCGATAATTTCCGGTCGATGGAGGACCTCTGAGGAAGATGTTCATAGGCTACTCAAGTATCAGCAGCAACACCCCTTGAGAAAACACCACTTCGGTAGCGCATTGAAGCATAACCAACCTTGATATCTGAATGAACACGTCCCAGCTCTTCTACCTTCTGGCAGGCAGAAGTCAACCTTATAAGCATAATCCACAGAAAAATCTCCGGGACGACATCATCTACCCGAGTGCCATCATCACGCCTCTCCCTGTACCTTTGGATAATACCGTTGACATCGCCGCCCTGGGCGTACTCGATAAAGGCAATGTACCTCTGGTCCACGGGAGCAAGTTTACCATATCGTTTAGCGGAGCCTCTCAGGAGTATTATGGGCCCTTCTGGGTTGTCTGAGAGATTTCGATGCCATATCAGCT
This sequence comes from Corynespora olivacea, assembly GCA_019202945.1. Taxonomy (NCBI): domain Eukaryota; kingdom Fungi; phylum Ascomycota; class Dothideomycetes; order Pleosporales; family Corynesporascaceae; genus Corynespora; species Corynespora olivacea. Next base: position 5,586 of record JAGQEM010000251.1, read on the forward strand.
CACTCACTGTCGCCTTCTCGAGAGTCTCATTTCTTTCTTCGGTCCCTTGACCCATATAATGTAGGTAGGGAAAGCGCTTTGTCACTATGCGCTATACCAAGATCAGCTTCAAACTCCCCAACAATCGTGTCAATTCATGGTGACTTACATCGAGCAGCAGGTTATCCGGAGAAACGCAACCCCACAGCATAATCTTGTTCATACCATCGTGTCGATAGATGAGTTTGAGAAACTGCCACGTCCCCCCTCCCACCTGGAAGGTGTCATTCAGTGAGCGAGCGATAGTATCTCGCAGTATCCGCCGCTCCGGTAGATTTTCACCACAAACAATCTCCATGAACGGCCCAAGGTCTCCGTCCTCATTTCTTCGCCGCAGCCACATAGTGCCCAGTAGGCGCTGCCTGTCTCCGACACATCCCGCCTCGAGCATGTATTCTTTCTCGTCGACCATTGCACTGTCATCTGGAATTTTGGCGTCGGTCTCCAGGGTCCAACGACTTGCAGGGCCCGTCTTTCGCAGCAACAATACCACGTCCAGTTTCGGCCCACTCTTCGCATCCATACTGACGGTGAGGTGTCTGAATTCCGCTTCGACGGCAACATACGTAGTGTCCAGAACTTCCGCCCACGCCACAAAAGCCCCCGACTCAGTCACATCGACTCGATCCCCCACCGCCTCTGACAGCCGCAGCTCACCGGATAAAATCCCATGCAAGGTCTTCGCCCCCTTCCGTGCGTTCAGCACGCTATAACGGGTCCAGGACCGTGCATACCCTTCGTACACGGTGATATCGTCTCCAGGCCATCGATAACACCAGAATTTCCTACGCTTCCCCGCCAACCTATATGTTGAATCGTCCGGAGCCATTCCACGAGCAACTCTGATTACGCTGTCGTCTTCTTCGTCGTCGTTGTCGTTGTGGCAGGGATTGCGCGTATCGTCATCGATATCCGCCCATTCGTTATCTTTGTTGCGAACGTGCCACGCGACCTTGAGGCTCTGACCTCCGTCTTCGGTGTACTCGTATATGTAGTACTTTTTATTCTCCCAATCATCTGTGAGCTCCTCGGACGTGTCCACGGAATCTTCTCTCTCTATGCCGTCCAGATCATGCCTCCTCCTGACGACGATCCTCTCCGTTATCTCGAACGCGATGGGTGTTCCGACTGGTGGGATGGAGTATCGTTCGATGTTGAGAAGGTACTTACGACACAGGTGTCGGATAAACTCCCTGGGCGTTACGATTGGGTCGCCCGGGTTGTATATTGATTCGACCATGATCTGATTCCGCCGTTTCGAGCGTACGAGATGGGCTTTGGGTGTCGATGTGTATGGTATTACGGATGTGTGGGTATCCTATTTCTTCGAGCTAACAAGTCAGCTAATGATCGAAAGCGATTCAGCACAGGTTGCATAACACATACCAGAATCCAGAGCAGAATCGACAAGGTGAATCAACGATATCCTGTAGAGCAACTGAGGTTTGAAGGACTGGCAGTTACAAAATTTGATAACGAGTTGGTGCATGTTCAGTCGTGCAGCAGACTCTTTGTGCAGTCTGGGCTTTGTTGTCACCGCAAACGGCCATGCCCATGCAAAGCTCGAAAATGGCCAAAGCTTGAGAAGGTTCACCGTATTTCAAGTGAACAGTAGAAAATCAAACCAGCCGAAGCAAACCTAGATATCACTCAAAGCATGATAAAGTTCGACATGGGACGACCGGAAAACCGGAAAAGAGGGGTTGTGACTGCTAAATGAATAATTGAACGAAAATCCATGTTTTGAGCTCAAGACTTAAAACATAGAAAAACTACATATAACTATGAAAATTGCTACTTCAACGTACCACAAGGTGAACTTGTAGCTCTCAACTCCTGTCTCTACCCCATCCACCTAGCCCTTGCTCCGCTCTCCTTTTCATCCTCACTCCTCCCGCATACGGCATCCAAGCTCCCACCATGTGACCTCCTAAAAAGGACGTTAGACTTTGTTTCCAAACCTGCGCTTTCACACGAGAGATACTTACCCCAACTTCCACCCAGGTATGACGACCCGTTCCCTGTCTGCACGTCCAATTCACCAAATCCCACACGTCTTGGCAACTCCTCTGCCGGTTCTTCCCTCTCTCTCCCAACACGCTCCTCTCCATGGTCGTCGTCATATGCCCATCTCTGTTTGATCATCTTGTTCGCGTCACGGACAAAAGCCTCGTCGTCGTAGAGAAGTTCAAATTCTTCTGGGATTTCCGGTTTTGGTTCCATTTCAGGATTGTACCCAAAATGTTCTTTATACTTGGCGTATGCCCCATTGAATCCAACTTTTGCGGATCGAGAAACTTCTTGAATACCCGGCCTCAAATCATCGTCTTGCAGCATACACGAGTCAACAAGGTTCGTCAGGCGAGCACTGTAAAGATCGTCGTATTGGGTATGTTTGTCGATGCGTGATTTTTCTTCATCGACGTCCGTGGGCTTGATTCGATCGCGTGGCCAAGCTTGCGTACAAAAACCGTCTTCGTGCCTGCGCATGAGGCAGAAAATCACGTGTCCAATTTGCCATATATCGATTTTCGTCTTTCCTTGTCGTCCTCCAGCGTCTAATTCTTCCTTGGTAACATTGATCTGCTCTATGCACCTTTAGTCAGCTTGATGAGCGCACATAAGAAGCTGCCGTGGATTGAGTGAGACTGCCGGAAGGTACAGTACCTGGTGCTAGATAGCCGTATGTGCCTCTCTTGTCTGTAACGTTCTCTTTACCCAACCGGTAATAGTGTTCTAAATCTGCGAGTAGAGGTTCGGGATATTCAGGCACATTGATATCCTCTTCTCCGAGAAAGATGTTCGCTGGTTTTATGTCTGGCAGGCGTTGGTTACGTTTGCTGTCAAGGGTGTTTTATAAACTTACCCACGTGCATAAAGCCACTCTGACCATCATTTTCATGATGGATATTCTGAAGAAGATCGCAAGCGTCGGAAAGCTTGTGGAAAACATACCAGATGAAAAGCTCGGGGATATATCTCTTTTCTGCAATATAACGGTCAATCAAAGTAGCCAGAGTACCGTATTTCATGTAGTCGAAGTCTGCCGTGTGTGTGAGCTTTGCCAGATGATGTGGCAGGTGCACTTACATAGGTAGTCTGGCGTAGGCGCAGAGTGATGGCAAGAATTGTGTACCATATCAACAAAGCAGCCTTCGCCATCGCCCAATGTCTCGTTTATCTTGTGGACTATCTTGTTGAGAAAAAGCTCCCGGGGTTCAATAGAATATCCGCTATCGTCGTTCCATGGATCGTGGTCTTCCCTTCTGATGTGCTTGACAACTTGCACCTGTGCTCAGTATATCAGTACAGAAAGGCTTCATAACTGCGCTACGAGTACTGACCTTTTGCAGATATTTCTGGTCATCTGTCAAGGCAAAAACTACCACCGGGTGATTCTGGGGTCGTCAGCGTCTGAATAGCTCCTGCCACAAAATGAGAAGCGATGGGATATCTTCGAAATAAACTATAAACTTACACCATCCATTGTTCCTACTTTCAAAGCATCCCATTCATATGACGCTTGTGCGAATTCTGGATATACAGTGTGTAGCTCTGCCCGTACATGTTTGACCATGGACTTTTTTGTACGAAACAGCCTTCAGTTTGGTAAATATCAGCATTGCCTATATGAACGAATGATCGAGATTCGTTCTGATCGGAAAGCAAGATACATACCGATACCAAGCGTCCTCTTCGCCGTTCTGTTTGCGTGACGGACGTTTGTGTAGGTAGCAGTGGTCGTCCGATTGTTGCTCTGAAACGTATAATTCGTACTGGGTGGTGTGTCCCCTAGTAGCGCCAGCAATGGGCCAATCGCCGTCAAATCTCTTCCATTCTTCACGAAGTGGAATTATGGGTCAGCGAGTGTTCATTCTGCGTCTAGAAAGTACACTTACTAAATTGCTTTGGAGAGGAAACCCTCAAGGCGTCTGTATCCGAGTCGGCTGGGTCGTAAGAGCCATCGTCATCATCTTCATCGGCACCAAATGGAACGAGACGATAACAGGTATGACCTATCCACACTTCATCCCAATGGGCTTTAGCCTCGAACCGGCAGTACTGGCGCCTGAGAGCATCGTCTTTTGGGGAGTGGAAAACAGTGCTTTCAACATCTGCCCAGTGTTGCAAGCTCTCGGTCGGTCTGGAGCATCGCAAAGCGTCGCATGCACCCGTGTGCAAATCGATCAATTGATGTATTGCGGTAGACGTCACGAGGAAAGTCACATCCAACAGCCCGTGTGTCGGTGCAAAAGAAAGGCGCATGTGATGATCTGTTGGGGTAGAAGAGTATAACGTCGCGGTCCATCTTCTCCCGTTCGGTAACGCTGGCTGGTTCTCGGGTTCGACGACTGTGTACCAATCTTCCCCGACGTAGCGGGATAGCATCACCGGATTATTGGTGTGTGTTCCGGGGAGCAGATTTACGAGTTGCACCTTGACTGCACAACCTCCATCAGGGGTATCGGTTTCGGTAAACACCATGTCGCACTTCTTGGTGAGTTCATCCTCACGCTTCGCACTACGTCTCCAGCTAAAGCGTTCGTTCATCAAGTGCTACCGAGGGCGTGGGATGTTAGCTACAACTGGCCGAATTAGACAAAATCATGCGACTCACTGTATGCAAGTTAGCCAGTCTGCAGCACGATGAACGGGAGGATTACGATACCTGCTGCGATGTCGCTCAGACTGATGTCACCACCCGTGGCTTCTGAGCCCTCGTATTCGCCCAGGACATCAGGAATCTGCTTTTCCTTCCATCGCAAACCCCGCGTAAAGGATTCTTCGGCCATGATCACAAAACCGCCAGAGTAAACACGGTAACAGAGTTTCAGAACCTGTCCAAAAAGAAAGCGAAGAATGATTCGGCGTGTCGTCCAAGGTTCAGAGTCTGCAACGGTATCGAGCCGCAGCTACGCAATCTATCCATCCTTTGTCTGCGGTTTGTCGCTTGCCGCAAACGGCACGACGGCATCCTTTACGACCTGCAGGATTTTCTGCAATGGGTTTCTTTCATGACAACGTCGGATGACAAGATTGGAGCGTCTGTCTAGCTCATGGGGTGGCTTTTCAAAGATGGAGGGGAGGACGAGGAGGAAGGCACGAGCTCGGGAACGCAACGGCCATCAAACGACAACCGATACTTCTCTTCTCAACAGCACGGTGCATTCATGCGTGTGCTTCTCACCGCAAGGTTCTATTCATGCTATCAACTCGGTCTAGCGCTTCGGGGCTTATCAGGCACATTGAATGATCTGGGTTGTGCGGGATCTGCCCTTCCAGTTTTGCGCAACGGAGGGAGACATCATGGTCAATTTCCACTCATCATAGTGAGCGAAGCCTTTCAGGAGGCTTTTGTGTCACCTCGCTTTCCAACCCTCTGCACTCCACCGGTGACATGTGTACTGTAGGCTCGTTTGCACCGAGCTTCACAAATACTATCAACGGGTTTGGGCATAGCTCTCTCCACATGAACGCCATCCGTTTTTCAGGCTCTCCGCCGTTTCGTGCCATTCACTGCGGTCCCGTTAGTCCTTCTCGTTTCATCTGCGCTGATCCCAACTTCTTCATCATTCATCCACTCACGGCCTGCACCCGGACTCCGCCTCCTAAACTGTCCTGCTCCAACCGCTACGACCTCATCTTCGCTGTCGCTGGCCTCGATATCCAGCAACACGGGCATTCTGAATATGCCGGCCACGAATCCGGTCGTCGTTTTGACAGGGTCAATGGTGAGGACGTCGACCTCCTCGTCTTCTTGGTCCAGTCGGCGTTTGTGGATCTCTTCGAGGGGTTGGATGTCGAATTCGTCTTCGCGCTCCACGTACTCGTGGTTTTCTTCCACCTCCACGAAGTCTGGGGCGAGGGCTGACCAGCGCTGGGGCTGGAGAATGGACCAGAGCCAGACGCGGCCGGAATCGACGCCGACGGCAGCTACGAAGGGACGGAATGGGTGCCACTACACATGTCGGTCAGTCGGGTGCTGTCCCATCGAGGGCCGAATGTACCTCCACGACGGAGAGCTCCTCCTTGGTGCCCTCCAAGATTTTGACCAGGCTGCCCTGCCCACGCTCCCAGACGTAGATGTGATGGTTCATCCACGTGGAGGCGGCGACATATTCGCCGGTTGAGCTGAACGTGGCGTGATTCCAGGACAGGCGCTGGACGAGGTCCTGGAACTTGTGCTCGACCTCCAGCTGCAGCGAGTCGAAGTCGAGCTTCGGATCGCCAAAGTCGGGCAGGTGTATCGTCCTCACGATCCTGTCGCTCGAGTTGAGCACCATGTCGCGTCCCGACTGGGTCAGGCGTATCAGCACGAGGATGTTGTTGCCGACGCGGAACGAGTATTTCATCTCGTGCGTGGTTGCGTCGATGATGTTCAGCCAGCCCTTGTTGGTGCCGGCCATGATGTGGCCGCCTTCGGGGGTGAACAGGGTGACGGTGGTCGTCTGCTTGGCGTCCTGGGCCACCTGCTTCTCGGTCGCCTTCTCGCGCTCCGTCTGGGATCGGCGCGGAGCGGTCGGGAGGGTGTGCTTGACGGGGACCTGGCCGGTCATGTCCACCAGCACCGGCTGGTCTTCGAAGAGCGCGGCGGCGAACTTCATGCTGCACTCGGTTAGCCCGTCCGCCGCAGCGTGCGCGAGCGAGGCCGTACTGGTTCTTGGGGTGCAGTTCGGCGATGAAGATGGCGGCTTCGAACCGGACGGTGCGCACGCGGGAGCCGTCCTTGAGGTCCCACAGCACGCACTTCCAGTCCTGGCCGGCGCTGAGCAGGAAGCGGTCGTCGGTGGACCAGCTCAGCGACTGGATCTGGCGCGTGTGGCCGCGCAGCTTGCGGGCGACGCCGTTGGTCTCGATGTCGAACACGACGACAATCCCATCGTGCTGGTGCCGTCAGCTGCCGTCGCGCACACGGCGAGTGGGAGGCAGATGCTCACCCGGCCGCACGCAAGCAGGTCGCCGCGGTGGCTGAAGCGGATGGACGTCGAGTGGCCGCTGCCTACAGAGAAGGGTGGATGTGAGCGTCTGCGCTGCCTTGGCCGTGGAATATACTCACGCAGACGGCCTGTGATGACCTCGGGACAGTCCTGCGCCAGGATGAAGGGGTCGATGAGCGACAGATTCATGGCGGCACTTCTCCTTCTTCTCCTTCTTTCTGTTCGTCTTCTCCTGCTTCTCCTCCTTGGTCTCCTTCAGGCCCAGCAGCAGTCGCATCTTGCAGTCTGCCAGTTCCCTCCGCCTGGCACGTGCCCGGCACCCTGGGCGGGTGGAAAGCCACCGCGCTAGGCCATCGCGGGCCTAGCGCATGTCTTGGCATCCTTTGCCGTTCGCAACGCCCGAGCCCCGTTCTCTCACCACCTCCACCTCCACCTCCACCTCCACCACCACCCACCCGCCCCCCATCCACCCCTCGCCCATCTCGCCTGGACGTGTCAACCCCGGCGAGCGCATCCGCCATCCCGACGAGCCCGTCTGCGCCGTCCCCAACGCGCCAGCCCCCCGCGCTACCCGCTGCTGCACCCCGGCGCGTCGACCCGTGCAGTCTTTGTCTGCGGGCCCTGTCCTTCGACCGCATCCCCGCGCGCCCGCCGAGCGCATCAGCGACGCAACCCTTGTCGGCATACTCATCACGGCACCCACCCGCCCGCGTTTTTTCGCTCGCAGAGGAGGCGCCTGCCCCTCGCGGCCACCGCGGCCGTCTGCACCAGCGTCCGCCGTGTAACCACCCAGCGAAGTCCGCTCCGTCCGTCCCACCGACTGCAGGCATGGCACCGGGCGCCCCCCTCGTGTCAAAATGCCCGCTCCGCACCATCAAGGAGATCCAGTTCGGCCTGTTCTCGCCCGAGGAGATCAAGGCGATGAGCGTGGTGCACATCATCTATCCCGAGACCATGGACGAGGAGAAGCAGCTTCCGCGCGCACAGGGCCTCAACGATACCAAGCTGGGCACCATCGATCGCATGTTCCAGTGCGCCACGTGCAAGGAGGATATCCAGACGTGTCCCGGGCACTTTGGCCACATCGAGCTCGCAGTGCCCGTCTTTCACGTTGGTGAGTCCACCGTGCGCCTCTTTCTGCTGCAGAATCCGACTCACGCGCCACAGGTTTTGTTGTGAAGATCAAGAAGCTTCTCGAGACCGTGTGCCACAACTGCGGCCTGGTTCTCGCTGATTTCGTAAGTCTTCCCTGCGGAAGACGGAGACGTGGGACTCCATGAGCGCTCCGCTAACCGAAGAGCCAGAATCATCCGGATTGGAAGTCGGCGATTCGGATCAAGGACCCTAAAAAGCGTTTCGACATGATCTGGCGGTTGTCGAAGACCAAGAAGGACTGTGTGAACGACCCGCCCGAGGAAGACCCGAAAAAGGCTTCCAAGATTCCTCACGGCGGTTGCGGCAATCGCCAGCCAGACAGCATCAAGAAGGAGGGTCTCAAGCTCACGGCCGTGTACAAGCCCCGCAAGGACGACGACGAGGGTAAAGGCGACGAGAAGAAGCAGATCACGCCGCAGGACGCGTTGAATGTTTTCCGCAACCTCAACGACAACACGCTCGGCCTCCTCGGTCTCAACGCCGACTATGCCCGCCCGGAATGGATGGTCCTCACCGTACTCCCCGTACCCCCGCCACCCGTCCGCCCCAGTATATCGGTGGACGGCACAGGCCAGGGCATGCGAGGAGAAGATGACTTGACATACAAGCTCGGCGACATTATCCGCGCCAACGGCCGTGTGCATGACTGCCACCGCGACGGCTCCCCTCAGCATATCCTGAACGAGTATGAGGCGCTGCTGCAATACCATGTGGCTACCTACATGGACAACGACGCGAACGGAGTGCCTCCGGCCATGCAGAAATCCGGCCGGCCTCTCAAGACGATTCGTGGCCGCCTCAAAGGCAAGGAAGGCCGTCTACGAGGCAATCTCATGGGCAAGCGTGTGGATTTCTCTGCACGCACCGTTATCACCGGTGATCCCAACCTGTCGCTGGATCAAGTCGGCGTACCGCGCTCGATTGCCCGAACGCTCACCTACCCTGAGGTGGTGACCAAGTTCAACATTAGCAAGCTCACGCACCTGGTCCAAAACGGTCCCAACATGCACCCAGGTGCCAACTTCGTCATCAAGTCTGACGGTGTTAGACTTGACCTCAAGCACAACAAGAATCTGTCCGACCTGCGGTTGCAGTATGGTTGGAAGGTGGAGCGCCACATCAACGACGACGATGTCATCATCTTCAACCGTCAGCCTTCGCTTCACAAGGAATCCATGATGGGCCACCGCATCAAGGTCATGCCTTATTCAACATTCCGCCTCAACCTGTCCGTCACGTCGCCGTACAACGCCGATTTTGATGGTGACGAAATGAACTTGCACGTCCCACAGAGCGATGAGACGCGTGCTGAAGTCAAGAATCTGTGCATGGTGCCCTTGCAGATTGTCTCGCCCCAAGGCAACAAGCCGCTCATGGGCATTGTCCAGGACACGCTTTGTGGCATCTACAAAATGTGCCACATGGACATTTTCCTGACGAGGGAGCAGATGATGCCCATCATGCTGTGGGTGCCAAATTGGGACGGCGTGGTGCCCCCACCTGCTGTTCTCAAGCCACGCCCCCGCTGGACTGGAAAGCAGATTATCAGCATGGCTCTCAAGACGGGCATCAACCTGATGCGTCCCGACGATGAAATCGAGGACCCTTACAACGACTTCTCCGGAAAGTCCCTCGTTGTACACGACGGCGACGTTGTGCATGGACAGCTCGCTAAATCTGCCGTGGGTGCCTCAAACGGTGGCCTCGTCCATATCATCTACAATGAGCATGGTCCCGAGGAGACGGTGACGTTTTTCAACGCTGCGCAGAGGATCGTCAACTACTGGTTCCTCCACCATGGCTTCAGCATTGGCGTCGGCGACGCTGTCCCGGATGTGAAGACCGCTAACAAGATTCTGGACTCGATCGCCAAAGCTAAGATGGAAGTCGAAGCGCTGATCGCAAGCGCAAACAGGGACGAGATGGAGCCCAGTCCCGGTATGAGTATTCGCAAGACTTTCGAGAACAGGGCAATGAAGGCCCTGAACGAGGGTCGTGAAGGTGGTGGATCCGCTGCCAAGAAGAACCTCAAGCCCTTCAACAACGTGGTCGCGACGGTCAGTTCGGGTTCCAAGGGTTCGAACGTCAACATCGCGCAGATGGTGTCGCTGGTCGGGCAGCAGGCTGTGGAAGGCGCACGTATCCCGTTTGGGTTCAAATACCGGACGCTTCCCCATTTCACCAAAGACGACTACTCCCCAGAATCTCGTGGTTTTGTGGAGAACTCCTACCTACGTGGATTGACGCCGCAAGAATTCTTCTTCCACGCCATGGCTGGTCGCGAAGGTCTCATCGATACCGCGGTCAAGACCGCAGAGACGGGTTACATTCAACGTCGCTTGGTCAAGGCTCTGGAAGATGTCATGGTCAAATATGACGGCACGGTCCGCAACTCCATGGGTGACATCGTGGAATTTGTTTATGGCGAAGACGGTCTTGCGGGAGAGAAGATTGAGAAGCAGAAGATCGATACCGTCGCCATTTCGCAGAAGAAGCTCGAGAAGCGTTTCAAGATGGACGTTATGAGCAGCACACCCCCGATTCCACCGAGCCGTCTCGAGGTTGCCAGTCTGATTCAGGGTGACGTCGAGGTCCAGAACCGTCTGTCTGAGGAGTTTGAGCAGATCGAAACCGATCGTCGATTCCTTCGCGAACGATTGGTTGACGATAGTGCACAGTACTATCTACCACTGAACACGCAACGCATCATCGAAGATGCCAAAGGTCGTTTCAAGATCAAAGATGGCCAGCGAAGTGACTTGCGTCCAATCGAGACCATCAACCAGGTCCGCCAACTCCTGGACGACCTGGTCGTTATCCGAGGTGATGATTCGTTGACGCTCGAAGCTCAAGAGAGCGCCACGACACTTTTCAAGTGTTTGTTGCGAGCCAAATTGGCATTCAAGCGCTTGGTCATGGAGGAGTCTCTGAACAAGGCCGCTCTGAACTACGTCTGTGGTCAGATCAAGGATCGATTTCTCAGGGCTGCCGTGCCGCCTGGCGAGATGGTTGGCGTGCTTGCTGCCCAGTCGATTGGTGAACCGGCTACCCAGATGACGCTGAACACCTTCCATTTCACCGGTATCTCATCTAAGAACGTGACACTCGGTGTACCACGCCTCAAGGAAATTCTCAATATTGCGGCCAACATCAAGACACCGGGTATGGTGGTTCATCAGGAAGACGTGACCGATGCTACCATGACCAAAGCTAAGACTCTGCGAAGCACAGTCGAGCACACGACTCTCCGGTCATTGACGCATTCCGTCGAATTGTACTACGACCCCGATATCCAATCAACGCTCATCGAAGCTGATGCCGACATGGTGGAGTCTTACTTCATCATCCCCGAAGAAAATGTCGATATATCATCACAGTCCAAGTGGCTTCTGCGCATCATCCTTGAACGCAAGCACCTACTCGACAAGAACATTACCATCACCGAGGTTGCTGCTAAAATCAAGCAGGAATTCCATCCCAACATTGCCATCATTTTCAGCGACGAAAATGCCGAAGAGCAAGTCCTGCGGGTGCGTTTCGTTTGGGATCACAATCTCAAGCAAGAGGAGGAGGAGGATGACGAGCGTGACGAACGATGGATGCGAAAGCTCGAGAAGCATTTGTTGGACGATGTCAGCCTTCGCGGTGTTCGCGGCATTGAGCGTGCCTTCATTCGCAAGGACACGAGGCTCGTCGAGTTGGACGACGGTTCCCTCCTCCTGAACAAGGAGGATACGCGCTGCGACGAATGGGTTTTGGACACCAACGGTGTTGCTTTGGCCGATGTCCTAGCCATTGAAGGCGTCAACACAAGGAGCACATACTCCAACTCTTTCATCGAAGTCCTGGCTGTTCTTGGCATCGAAGCTGCGCGTCAGTGTTTGCTGCGTGAGCTCTTCGCGGTTCTCTCATTCGATGGTTCTTACGTCAATCATCGACACATGGCCATACTGATCGACATCATGTGCCAACGCGGTCTGCTCATGGCCATTACTCGTCACGGTATCAACCGCAACGACACGGGTGCGCTGATGCGTTGTTCTTTCGAAGAGACGGTGGAGATTTTGCTCGAGGCTGCTGGCTTTGGTGAGCTTGATGACTGCCGTGGTGTGTCCGAGAACATCATGCTTGGTCAACTGGCACCCATGGGCACCGGAGAATTCGAAGTCATCATGGATAATGCTATGCTTCTGACCATGGTTGAGGACAACTCGCAGATCCGCACCGGTGCTGCTGCTGCCGCTGCCGGCGGCTACTACGACAACGGCGCAGCAACTCCTTACGACCTAGGCTCGCCAACGTACGAAGGCGGGCTGGGAGGCCCGACGTTCGATGACGCAGCCTTCTCGCCTCTTGCAGCGCCAAGTATCAGTGGAGGTGTTGACCCCTGGGGCGGCGGCGGCGGCGGTTATGGAGATGGTAGCTTCAGCCCGGGTCCTAATGTCGCCAGCCCGGGAGGCTACATTCCGCCGAGTCCGTTCAGTGGAACGAGTCCTGCTTCACCAGGCTATTCACCCACTTCACCTGGCTATTCGCCAACCTCGCCGGGAATCAGCAGCCCGCGCTTCAGTGCCACATCTCCAGGCTACAGCATCACGAGCCCGCAGTACTCGCCTACGTCGCCCAGTTACTCCCCCACATCACCGGCGTATGGGTCACCTACCTCCCCATCGTACTCCCCAACTTCACCCAGCTATTCGCCGACGTCACCTTCGTACTCGCCTACATCACCGAGCTACAGCCCAACGTCGCCCATGCACACCGGCGCCCGTGGAGCTACATCGCCGCACTACAGCCCGACGTCTCCGGCTTACAGCCCAACCTCGCCAATGTACAGCCCCACCAGTCCGCAATTCGGTGCAAACAGCGACAGACGCTCCCCTGCTTCGCCCACGTCGCCCAGCTACAGCCCGACCAGCCCGGTCTACAGCCCAACATCTCCGGCGGCAAATGCCTACTCGCCTACCTCGCCCAAGTTCTCTCCGACCTCTCCCAGCCACGCACCTTACTCGGCGACTTCCCCCAAGTGGTCGCCGACGTCGCCCAAGTACTCTCCTACGTGAGTCGAGTCGTAGTTGTAGTCTCATTTCATGTGGATCAAGCTGACAAACGTCCAGATCACCCAAGTAGAGCGATGTGCTGTGGCGTACAGCATATGTGTGGAAACAATCATATGTAAGCAGGTTTTTACCTTGCTTTTGTACAAAAGTATCATTTGCTTTCTACCATGATAACGGAAGGCTGACTTTCCTTGGTTGACGGTAGCTCGGAACCAAACGAAAAACAAGTCTTTCCTACCTCCTTCCTCAGATCCGCGACCGATGGGCGAATTGGCAGTTCTGCGTTCCAGGCGTACCTTTAATTAGGCACACGTCTCCAACCGTCTTGCCTTTGACGTCCGATCGGCCTTTTTAATGTTTGGTCTCCATTTGCGCCTCCTTTTTGCGATATCATTGTACAACACCACTTCTGCTGTTCGATTGGACGAGCCGAGCTGAAAAGTGCCTTGATGGCACCACCAAAAACACATCTTCCGTCCGCATCTCTCCAGCAAGCACATTTCTCCGGGGGGTTACGGCGCTCTCTTTGGGCAGCATTTCCAAATGCTCTGATCAAGTCCCTTTCGGTTCTTCTTTTCCACCGAGAGAGTTCCACACTCTCACACTCTTATGCACAAAGACTTTGCGAGGCGTTCTGGGCATGCATGGGAAAATAATGCGAACCATCATTTCATCCCCCTTCCCGCCGATTCGGGTCCTCCTTTCCCGTCCTCGGACGGACTTTGGGGGTCCTCCTTTTCTTTTTCTTTCCACTGTTCCGATGCTACTGCCTTCTTTTCTGTCACCGTTATAGACGGGTCCGTGTACGTTTTCCGAGGGGTGGGATTGCCAAATTGATATGCGTCCTTTTGGAGGAGCGGGGTATATGGGTGGGGTATAGATGCGCGGGAATCAGTCTGCTGTTTTAGCGAGTGCGAGGGGGTTGTGGATGGTGATACCAGATGCACGCAGATGCTGCACGCCATGGCGGAAAAGTCCTGGAGGATGGACGAGTGAGTGGGTGGCGAGGATGAGATGGGTTGAGGGTAGATCAGACAGATGACATTGAATTGACAGTATTGTCGCAATCTTTGCGTGCCTTGTTTGGGTGCGTGTGTGTGTGTGTGTGTGTGTGTGGGATGAGGATGAATGGTGCGAGAATTGGTGTCGGGTACATTTTCCACGATGAAGATCAACTACCACGGGAATAGATTGACTATTCGAACACGTACAGTACAAGACACTTCTTTGCGAAGACTAACCGATCAATCAATAGCGCCTCGCCGTGGTATCTTTGCCGTTACGTTTCCCAAACTCAAACTCCTGAACTGATGCCGCTCAAACCAAAAAGGGTCTCCGCAAGGTTAGCCACCAAGGTTGCATCTATACGGTGTTGCCATGCAAGTGCGTGTCGTGGTCTTGAAGCTGCTGCAATGGCAAAGCGGTGTGTGACTATTTGCCCGTGAACTCGGACTCGAGGTGCTGGATCGCATCGTCAGCCATGCTCACTCCCGCCACCACAAACCAGTCATGCAATCCAAAAAAAAAACAATGACATCAAGGAGCACTCACAGTCCACTCCGGGATCTCCCGAAGCTTACCCCACATATACTTCTCCAGGCGATTTGCCGCCTTTGCATAGGGTGTCGTCTCGTTGTTGTATTTGCGACAGTTATCAAAGATCAACTTGGCATCGCGACAGAAGTCCTCGGGATTGGGATATAGGTCCTTCTCATGCTTCTCCTCCATGGTGGCAAGGTCCATGGGTTCCTTGATGACGTCGTAGTAGTCGAGGACCTCGTCCTTGTTGACGGGTTGTTGGAACGGCCAGGCATTGCTGTTGTTCTGGAGGTCGTTGAGGAGGTGGAGAAGCGCATTGTAGTTTGGACCGTGGCGCGGGGCGCGGGCGAGTTCGTCCATGGCGGGGGACCAGCCCGAGGCTTTGATTGCGGGAATGGTGAGGGGGTCGATGGTTGAGAGGGCGGTTTTCCACTGCGGGGGCGGAAGATGGACTTCGAAGCTCTTGCTCACGGAACGGATCTTGACGTTGACGCATTCTTTCTGCTTAAGGAGCATGCGACCACTCTCAAGGTAGCGGATCTTGGGAACCATGCTGCACTGCATGATGGTACCGCCCTCGTAGTCTTTGATGTAGCCCATCCAGCGCGACTTCTCCAGCGTGATTTCCTTGGTGAAGCCTTGCTTCTTGAAGTAGCCGATGGCGTAGTTGTCGGCGTAGGTCAGGAAGTGCATAACGTCGGATGTGGCCTTGACGTAGTCTTTCAGGTGCGACATGAGGTGTGCGCCGTAGCCTTTGACCTGCTGGTCCGAGGAGATGGCGCAGAAGACGATTTCGGCGAATTGGCGGCCGTGGAAGGGGCGGTATGTGATGCCGCTGTCTAGCATTAACACGGGGTGCAAAAGACGAGCGCAGAGGCGGAGACGCACCCAACAACCTCCAGCGGCTTCTTGACAATGGCAATGCTCAGATGGGTCCGATCATACACCAGGCGCGCAATATAATCCTTGGGCATCTTGGGCAGCTGTTTCTGGAAAATGCATTTCAGCCCGGTGAGGATGATGGTGCTCTCGCGCTCGTTGTCGTTGTTGACGACGCGGAACTCAATCTCGCCGTTGCGCTCCTCGACCACGGCGGGCTTCTCGGGAAACGGGATCAGTTTCTTGGGAGGCTTGGCGGCAGTCTCTTCCGAGGGCGTCTCGCTGGACTGCTTAGGTCGTTTGGAGGGCGAGCTGGCGTCGAGAGGCGCGGCTGCTTTGCGCTTCGCTGGGGTTGTCAGCGGGATGGGGGGGATGGCGGGGGAAGACGCGGGCGGCGGCGTAGGTGATGGAGAGCTCGAGTAGCCCAGAATCGTGCGCAGGGTACTGTGGGGAGAGTCCATGTGGTTGGATTGATATGGGGGATAGAAACAAAACACGGCCGGTGAATAGCAGCGAGGTGACGATCAAGGAAGACGCACTCACCTTCGTCGCCGGTTGATTGTGGCATGTTGTCGTCGTGTTGTCGGTGTTGTCGGTGTTGTCGGTGTTGTCGCCGTTGCCGTTGCCGTTGCCGTTGCTGTCGGTCGTGCCTGCTCCCGCTGTTTCTGGTCGTGCCTGCCGTTGCTGTTGGTCGTGCCTGCCAGTCCCCACGACATGAGGCATCTCGGGAGGTCGGAATTCGCGCACGGTCCAGCTGCAATCGATTGGTAGGTAGCATTGGCAACGTAACTCTCCACGGCGACGCCTTCAATTCACGTCGCCATTGCCCATTGCCCATTGCCCATTGCCCATTGCACTGTCTTGTCCGCTCAACTTCATGGCGACTCCGCTGCTTGATGTCTGGGAGGCTGCCGCTGGCTCTCCCTACCACCCATTCATTTCAAAGGACTGGGAGTTCTTCTTCGCCTTCTCGCTACTGATCTTCTGTATGTGCCGTGTTGGGGAGCTTTGCAAACCGCGTACACTGACGCGCCACAGCTCTCATCCTCGCCGGCATCTTCAGCCTAAGTATGCCTCAACCGTCAGACACGCGAATGGGGCGCGCGACTAACCCTCCCAGACCGTTCCATCGTCAGCCTGCCGCTCCTTGGAGTCCCCGCCTCAATAGCATTCGGGTACGTGGCCGCTCAAGCTCCCACACAAGACCACGCCCTAACGTTCAGCACAGCTTCGGCTCCGTTCTCATGATCTGCGCCGTCGGCGTCTACGTCTGAATTTCCTCCAACTTCCTTCACCCGGCGTTCGGAACCCATCTGTAGTCTACTCGGAATGAAATAGAAGCCCCCGGCTTCGCGATACCACATCTCCTCTCCATCTGCACCCAGCTACTTGCCTCACCTCCAACAACATCCACACTGCACACACATACACACAAACTATACCTCATCTAGCCGTCACCATGGACGAGGAGGACGAACTCCCTACCCTCACGGCCGTCTCCAGCTCCGCCCGCCAACTCCACCTCCTCCTCCGCTGCATCAATTTCGCAGACAAAGCCCACGTCCAAATCAGCGATGAGGGCCTCAAGTTTTCCGTCCACGAGGCCAGCGTCATGGAAGGTACACGTCCAAACTCGTCCCCACCTCATACCTTTCCATCGCTGACTCGGTCCAGGCTCCGCCTTCCTCGCCAAAGATCTCTTCACAACCTACACTTTCCGTCCACCAACCGCCTCTCCCCAACCCCAAGCCATAGACTCCGATGACGACGAGGACGGAAACGGCCAAGACCCCGCCGCCACCCTCCCAACCTTCCAAATCTCTCTTCCCTCCCTCCTCGAAACCCTCCAAATCTTCGGCCTCACCGACCCGACCCCCTCCTCCTCCAAACCACCCTGGTCCCGCGCCGAAGCGACCTCGACAGCCTTCTCCAACAGTGTCCTCGGCATGAACAACCTCTGCCGCATCCTGTACACGTCCCCCGGCGGCCCCCTCACCATCATCTTGACCGAATCCACAATACGCACAAGCTGCGACTTGACATGCTACGAAGCGGCCTTCAACGAGGAGATCCCATTTGATCGGGATTTCCTGGCCTTGAAAACAATTATGAGGGGGGGCTGGTTGGGTGACGCGGTGCAGGAGCTGAGTTCCACGACTCCGGAGAAGATCACGCTGTGGGCGCGAATGAAACGTCGCAAGCCCTACCTTGCGCTCTCCTCATCCGGGACTCTGGGCTCCGCACGCGTCGAATTCAACAACAACGACAATGCAAACCATCGTGTCGCCCCTGCAAATCCCTCGGCCACAGCCACCGACCCTCCCCAACCGCCAACCTCCCTCCTCGAAACTTTCATCCTGCACACGTCCTCGCCGCTCAAAGCCTCGTATAAATTCAGCCTCATCCAGCGCGCTACGCGCGCCATGGGTGCGGCGACCAAGGTCAGCCTGCGCGTCGATGAGCAGGGGGTACTGAGTTTGCAGTTTATGATCGAGGTGGAGGGTGGGAAGGTGAGTTTTATTGATTTTAGGTTTGTGCCGTTGGTTGACGAGGAAGAGGATGGGGAGGGGGAAGGTGATGAGACGGTTTTCAACGGGGACGGTGACGGTGACGGCGATGGGGAGACTGGGAGTGAGGGTGGGAGTGATGACGAGAACGGCAGTGGGGACGAAATGGGGGTGTGAAACCATCTTCACTTCCAAACACGATAGACGATGCCATGCAAACGTTGGAGCACGGTACGAGCAATCACCGACTTTTCACTTTAGTTTCATCTATTTGTCTGTCTCCTCGCTTGGGAGCCAGTCCGTTACGTTCTACGTGCGCCCCTGAACCCCACATAATCAGAGTTCAATTTACTCGATCCGATCCGCCTTGCCTTGTCTCGTGAGAAGTGAAAAATGCTGCCCGACGGCATTACAAAATGGCCTTGATAGGGAAAAGCCGACCCATACGCCGTGACGTGATATTGCTTGAGAAGGGAAAAAAAGGACACGTAAAGAAAAGGGGGAGAGAAAAAGCAACCGTCGCCGTATTCTTATCCGCAAACGCCAGAGATGTGAAAATGAAATGGAAAAACCCTGCCATGTATCATCTTTTGCGTGAGGGACCGAAAACGTAACACATTGCGCAGGGTGCCCTCCCAGGTGATGGGACCCCATGGCTGGAGCCGAGGAAACGCAGAGATGCCATCGACCATCGATCAGGATCGTCTTTCAAGCCAACGTCGGGCAGGCACGATATCCAAGCGTGTCCGCAATGGGGAGGCGGGGAGGGAAAGTAAAGTACAGTCGTCCACTGCCAGGGGTTGGAGCTGGAGGTTTTACCACTCGAACTCGCCGTTGGCCTTGTGGAACAGGAACTCCTTCTTGTTCGTGGTAAGGATGCCGTCCTTGAGGGTGCACTTCCACTTGTTCTTGACGCGCTGCACCTTGTCATAGGTGCACAGCATATAGTCCATCGTGTCATCGTCACTGTCGTCACCGTTGATGGCATCATCCTCGGGGTCATCGAGGTCGGAGTTGATCGCGTCAGAATCATGCTCCTTTTCATCATCGTCCTCACCGTCGAAGGGAGCTGGGCCAGGTGCTGACGCACTCGAAGATGCCTTCTCAGCAGCTTTGGCTTGTCGCACCCGATTGGCCGCCTTGCGCTTCCTGCCTTTCGGCATCTCGCTCAGAGGCATCATCAGCCCACTATCCTGCTGAGCGGCCAGGGCATCAACGCGAGCGCGCATGAACTGATCAGCGGCAAGACGACCTTCGTCCGTCTCCAAGGCCCGAGCCGCCATCAGAGCGTTCCAGTCATCGGCAGATTCCCCAGCGCCATCAGTCTGAGACTGGTATACATGGTTCTGCTGTGGACGTTGTTGCATCGGCTGAGGCTGGCGCTGTTGCTGCTGCTGCTGTTGAGCGGCCATCATACGCTGCTGCTGTTGTTGTTGCTGTTGCTGTTGCTGTTGCTGCATAGGGATCTGGCCAACGTGGTGTTGCGGGTGCTGCATATTCCCTTGGACCTGAAGACGCTGCTGGACTAGCGCATGGGCTCGCTGCTGGGCAATGTCGCCGTTGTACCCACCCGTGTACCCGGGATTCGCAGGGGCGGGAGGGTACGACGAGATTGGAGGCTCATATCCCCGCTCCGTCTTCATGGGAACGTTTGGGAAATTGACCTGATGCTGTTCCTGGGGGGCCGAAGCAGCAGGCATCAGGTCGTCGTTCTTGACATTGGAAGGCACAACGGCCGGCTGGCTCGGGGCCTGCGGCTGGGGATCCCAAGGGAAGGCAGCCACCCGGAGAGCAGTGAGCTTCTCTTGCCAGCCCTAGACAGCGCGTCAGCATCTGCATACATGACACATGATGCGAAAACACCATCGACGGCAGAAGAGAGGGGGGAGTGTATAGGCAGACGTCATGTGACGCAGCTATGCCCAACCAAGCAAGGATGTGCATGACTTGGCGGGGGCGGGTGCCAGCGCAGGGGCTATAAAAAGTCACCCAAATACTGAGGGCGCCCCCGATCTTTGCGAGACTGCCGGAAACTCAGCCCCGCTTTCGGCCAACCGCCCCAACACCCGCCCAGGCTGCAGCGTCCGCGCGACCGCGAAACCCAAGCCGACGAACAAAGGAGCGACCAGCACAATGGAAGAAACAGAAAAGGACGGCGAAAGAGCAGACGCGAAAATAGACCAAGGCGAAAAGGCGAAAAGGAAACCGGCGTGACGAAGGCACGGCGACGGCCACATACCTGCTTCAGCTCGTCGAGCGTTGCGGAATCCACGCCGAACTCCTCAAAGTCATTCTGCGACGACGCAATCACCTTTTCGATGATCTGCTGGTAGACAGTGCCCTGTCGTCGCTGTTAGCCGTCGCCTCGACGCAGCCCCCGCCCGTCGCAACCGCAAATGCAAGTGCACCGGGGGTACTAACCACCACCATGTTCGACATGACTGCGACCGTCTGGCGTTCCAGCTATTCACAGTGCGAATTGCGTGATGAACGTGATACGCACGCCGCTGTAGACACGGTACGGGCAGCGAGAGCGAGAGCGAATGCGCACGTCGTTGCGGACCCAGGGCGGACGCCAGCGCTTGAGGCTGAGAGAGAGAGAGAGCTACGATTTGGCCTCAGACGCTTTCATGCACTGAGGCGTCTTTTTTTAGGGCGACTGGACGAGCGGGTTGTCCTTGTACGACGTCGGTGGTCGACGGGCTGCGGGTGGTGTACGGGGTTTGGTCAGAGAGACCTGGACGAAGTAGAAGGCCATGCGCTCGGCTAACAGCCTTGGCGCTGACAAACCCTGCGTTTGCCATCACCCACCCTTCCTCCTTCACCCAGCACTTCACGTAGACGGTCGCGTAGAACTTCGCGTAGCTGATTAAAGTAGTCGTTTCCGCCACAGACTCATGCAGAATTTACTATCCATCATCTTGGGAACCCAATGACCGTGCCGTGCAACTGCCCAATTTATTCGTTGTGCCTCTGGGGAACGACTGCCCAGAAAGCCTACCCTTCCAAATAGCAGCCCCCCCCCCCCCCCCCCGCAAAGCCCCATCAGGCGGATCTAGAACGCCGTGAGAATAGCTGCTTGGAACGCTTTGTCGACATCATTCCTCCTGAAACCCGGCGATCGTCCCAAACAAACGCCATACTTGATGATCTCTGTCCACACATTAGCCTCCATCATCTGCATTCGACACTCCTCACTCGACACCTCCGCCACCTCCAAGGAGGAACAAAACGACGGGGAGACTCACCATCCACCAACTTGCTGACATCAACCCACGCTGCCTTCTTCTTCTTCTGTCTCACAATGGGAATCTGCTCCCCAGCCCCCCTGCTCGGCTTTGCAGATCCGCCCATCAGATCCAACCCCAGAGCTCCCATATCCACATCCTTGTCGAAATTCACAGGCGGCAGGTTCGAAATGGGATGCGAGAGATGCAGGTCGAATCCCGGCGCGAGATCCAATCCCAGCGGCTGATCGAAGAAACTGCCGAATCTTTCGAAATCTGTCGGTGGGAAATGGCCGGCGTTGCCGGTGGGGAGATGGATGCCCATGTCGAGGCCGAAGGGGGCATCCGACTGTGTGAAGAGAGCGTCCATGTTGCTGCCGGTCGTTGATGTTGTGTCGTGGCCGTCATCGGTGGGCCTGTGACTTGTGGACATGGACCCCAAGTTCGATGATCTCGCGCTGAGACTCGGCAGCTCCGACCGCGAGTCCGATGCTGTTCTCGGCGGCGGCGGCGGCGGAGGAGGAGGAGGAGGAGGGGGAGGGGGAGGATGCGAATAATTCGATCTGAAAGCATGCCCCGCGATATTGTGATCCTCAGCTTCGTGCTGCACGGGCTCGTCATCGTCGTCGATGAAAACTTCGGCGAACGAGCTCTTCGGGTCGATTCGACACCCCTTTTCTTGCTCGAGGTAGCCTTCAACGTCGCTTGCGTCGAACCACTCGCCTTCGAACCCTGCGAGGTCCATGTTCATGTCGTAGCTCTTTGAGGAATCCACGGAGTTCTCCACGCGCACCGTGTTTGCTGCTGGAGGCCCTATGCGTCGGACGGTCCAAGTACTCGGTCTGGCCATGATATCGCCTTGAGCGTCTTTGCGAGGATAGTGCGTCCCGGCACCACCGAGATGGGTGAATGGATGATCCCATTTATCAAGATCTTCGTTGACACCGCGTGCGAGCAGTATTTTAAACCGTTCTCGGAGTTCTTCAAGCGTCTCATAGGGCAGTGAAAGTCTGAAGACGTGGTTCAGAGCGTTGGGACGTTGATCCGCTGCGCTGAGCAAATGAAAGCCAGTCTCGAGGGAGGCGCGTGTTAACCGGCGGGCGAACGTTGTCTCGTCATGACTGTATGTCCAAGACGCTGGCAACGTCTTTGTCGAGAGACTGGATAGATAGGGCGGTGTGGGCAACCGTTTCGCGGGCGGCGGGGTGAGATCTGGTGTCGGAATGTTGAGCGAGTAAACCTGAGAGTGCTCGGTACTGGGGGGTGAGTATTGCTGTCGGCCGAGCATGTCTACAAAGCCGAATGGAAGTAGTTCTGACACGTCGCGTTCTTGTGGACTTGGGGAGGACCATGAAACTTGTTGGTCCATAATATTTCCTACGTGGACCGGCCGTCTCATGCTCATCACACTTGTATTATTCCCATCACGGAATGGCGCATTCAGCATGGGCAGGAGCATACTTCCATAATCTCTGGGTTTCTTCCCAGGTGACTTGGGTTCAGTCTGGAGTGCAGCGTCGGGAAGAGCCGTCGAATAACCCCAGCCAATGTCCATAAGAGAGGATTGCGATGCTTCTTTTTTTTCTTGATAGACCTGCGAATGCGGTTGAGCTTCCGGTACACCTCCTTGCACTTCTCCGGCTGCATTTGCCATCGCGTCACGTGCCTCATCCTCCTCTTCCAGACCGCCCTCGGCAGCGGACCCTGCCAACGTTGCGAAATTTTCCGTGACCTTTTGTAGTTGCTGGCCTAGGGTGGGGCTAAGTTGAAGAAGGCCTGACTTGATGGCAGCGTCGTTGAATTGGAGGTAGGTCGTGTTCATTTGATCGATGATAGATTGGAGGCGAGCGTTCTTGTCTTCCAAAGACGCGATGGTCGTCTCCTTCCGTTGTCGATATGCCCGTTGAGCCAATCTTATTTGAGTGCGTCTCCTCTGCAAACTTTGTTAATCTATAGTCGTAACAAAGTGTGATCCTAAAGAGAAGGTAATCTGATGCCTGGAAACACGTTCACACATGTTCAGGTTGAGGGCACAGGATAACGTGACTTTAATGGGGTTTTGTTCCTCATTCTTGTCAACCGTACGATGGATTTTTAAACATGGAAGGATGTGAAGAGTCTCTCACGATGTTAGGGCGGGTCGCAAGCTACTCACATCAGCAGCAGTCTCATCCTGAGTATCCACCCTCGGCCGTCCTCTCGCCTTTTTCCTCCCCGCCTCATCCGTCGTATTCGCGCTTGTCCTTGATCGCTTTCTCGAAGGAGGTTGCCCATCATTGTCTGAGCTTGGCATATTCTCCTATCTCCTAATCCGCGCTGGTGCCGTTGCAGTTATGTATGGGGTGTAGGTGTGGGTCCGGAAGCGTCGGGAGTCCTTTGAACAACCCTCTTGCTCACTTTAATGCAACAATTGCGCTTGGATACCGAGAATAAAGGTGAAATTGGGGGAAAATTAAAGGTGAAGAAGACAAAGCGCTGAGCAAAAAAGCAACAGAAAAGCGATGCAAGGCTCACGCTGCGTTCTCAGCACTTCAAAAAGCTTCCGAGAGGCTTGCACCAAACCTCGTAGAACGAAACGAGTTAGCACATGCAGTCTGGCTTACCAATGCCTGCGGGGATGTAGTGCTATCCGACGAACTGTCCAGCTCACCGCAACCCTCGCAACCCGCGCTGTTTAAAATGATGCAGCCAAGTGTGCTATCATCAAACCTCTAAATTTCAAAACGTGTTATCTATCTGGCGCTCTTGCTGATGTTCTTTCCTCGAGCTATGTCCGAACCGAGGCGGGAGATTGATGATTAGTGAACTTGCTGCCAAGCCGGCGCAATCGAGGCTTACTCGCCCGGATTGGGGTAGGGCTGGGTCACGTAGAATGACGACGTCTACCGTTGCGCTGACATGCATATGTTTTGGAATCGCTTAAAGAAGTAAGCGGAAGCGCGAATACTAGCTTTCCTCATATATAGAGATCGTGGACTAAGGTACCACAAGAATCCAATAACGGCAGGACTTCAAGTGTTGATGATGGACCAAGAGCAGATTGCGCTGTGTTGCTATAGAGAACATTATCGTGTTATCATGGACTATGGGAAAGCCTTCAGCGAGAAAGACGCCATGAGGGCAGATCAACTGAGTATTTCCCCAGCAGGATACTTTCATCAAGGTGATGTGTGCGAAAAGTTTGTAGACAGATTTGCTTCGTCCCCTATACTTATCTAGTACTGGCTATGTCGTTTGCGAAGTATCGGAGAAGATTGCACGTACCGATTGCCAAGATAGTCCTTGACACGACCGTCTTCTCCAGGTCCATAATAGCGTGCGTAGCTTTCCCTGAAGTTCTACTTGCCGCGTGTATGGACGATGGTCTGCACTATGCTTACACTCAGGTTGCAACGGATTCCCACCTTGATGACATGGGCGGGGAGGCAAGCGATAATGATCAACCATATAGTAGAGGACAATGGAACGTACCGTTGATGTTGTTTTGAAGCCCACATTGAACGCATCATTGCACAGACATGTCTCAACGTTTTGCCATAGATTCGATGGCCAAGGCTACTTTCAGCTTTGTACCATGCTTTGACGATCTCAAAGGAAGGCATATATGATCCCACCAAGCTCCGCCGGAGCTTCGCTTGTAGCTTATCCGCGAATTGGAGGTTCCAAGCCATCGAGCACGTCATAATTGAATTGTGCTGGATGCGGTCGTGTTCTTGATTCCCGAGCTTTTTCGCCATTGCGACTTTCAGTGGTCGTTCAATGGTGGGGCCATGGTCGTACGTAAAGGCGAGAGCGACTTTGTAAGCCCGTGCTCGGTGTTTGTTTACTGGGCAGGAGGGAAGGCGCGACCATGCAGGGAGAGCTCGGGCCGGAGCCGGGCAGTGAAACATGTACGCTCCAGAAGCTTCTGTGCAAGTACACACAGCCGCCATGGCGCAGAGGAAGGTCAATCCCGAAGTAAAAGTTCATATACTCTCGAGCGTCGGTGGGCATCCCAACCAAGTCTCCGTATCCCTATTCTCTTGCCTTCTCGTCTCACGCGGCAACGCTTCGGTTTCTCACTCTGTTTGCGTTCGTGAGCTTGTTCCCGATGCATCCTCAGTATCCACAAGGCTCGTCTTCTCCACCAATCCCTCCGAAACTTCCCCACTTCCACCAAATTCGCAGTTCTTCTTTTTAATCCAATTGCTCAGCTCCTCGTCGTTCGGCTTACAATGCATCCAGATCTCATCTCCGGGGTTGTAGTACCCATGCTTCTTCGTCCGCTTCAACTTCCTCTGTACTCGTGCAGTCAGTCTGGTCCTAAACTCATTCTGGATTTTGAGACGAGCGGCAATGAACTCATTGTCCGGCTTGTGTTCATCTGGGATCTGGTCGAGAGGCTGCCCCTGGAGAAGCTCTTCGTCGGTGAGACAACGTTGGATGATGGATTTGCCAGCCCCTTCTGTGACATCGCGCAGGAACTCAAGGGATGCGCTGATGTTGAGGTCGATGGCTCGTTGAGGGTTGACGGTGGCTTTGAGGAAGAGGGAAAGGATATAAGGGTAGAGGATCGAGAAATCGGACTGTGTCAGGTGGACCGAGCCCCGAACAGTGCAAAGGAATGATGGGGCTCCTTGCTCTTTCGCCTCGTTCATCAAGGACATGACGGCGTCGAAGTTGGTTTGCCAGTACATGAAAGCCTCCGAGTTGATTCCCAATATTGGCAGGTGAATTCGGTGCTTTGGGTCATCCATGGGAGGCTTGATTGGCGCTCCCCATATATCGTAGATGATGCCTGCCTGAACATTTCCAAACCGGTCCGTGTTGCGAAGTACTTCCACGACTGTAGCAGCCCCGAACGAATGGCCAGCGACAGTTATCTTGTCCACGTGAAACCTGTTCTTCCACTGGCTCCAATCCACACCCTCTAATCCGCGCGTACTGCCGCCAACATAACCTTTTCTACGCAGGTTCTGCTTCGCCATTTCTTCTCCCCTGCCTTCGACAATGTCACGCAGGACACGACAGGCTTCCTCTAGCTCGGCGAGACGCAGTTCAATTTGAGCGTTGCGCAATTCTTGGTCGACGCCTTGTTTGTTGTTTGGTGCAGTGTCCGTGGGATTATTCTTCGGGAACAAGTAGTCCTGACACTGTTAGCTTCACAGCTTCGGAGATTCCGCGAATGTCACAGACTCACCACCTTATCATACCCCCTTTTCCGTTCCTTCTCGGTATGATCGACCCGATTGTACTTCTCTCGGCCCTCCACGTCCTCTTGTCCCTCCTTCGGGTGGTTCACGATAGTTCGAGGGCCAGACCTGTCCCGGTGCTCCACAGCACACACGACAAACCCATAGCTCGCAAACTCAGCACACATGGTCGAGTAGCACGTCCTGCTGCCTCCGAGCCCATGACTGAACAGTAGTAGCGGGAATGTAGGTTCGTCCGGGAATCCATCGGGCGGAGCACCCTGCTGATTCTTGATTTTGTATCCATGCTTTCTGCTGTTCCCCTCTGGCGGCCAATGGGTCGCCGGTGGAGCGTTCCGAAAAGCGCGCAACTTAGTGAACATTATGGAAGCTGCAAAGAACGGCATACCTGCCCAGTTTGGCAGCCCACCAAACTTGGAGTACCCCTTTGCCGTCTCTGCCCTTGGTCTCGACAACCACGTTTCCCTTGACCATTTGTGATAGCCCGCCGGGTCCTTCCCATGCCCTGCCCCGAAAGACGCCGGATAGTATAGTGTGAAGAGGACCGTTTCTAGTTGAAGGACATGCTTGCCGTTGCGCGTAATGTTCGAGATCGGCCTTGGCTCTTTGGCAGGTATTTCGATGTTCATGGATCCGACGCTGTATGGGCCGGAGGGGGACGGCAGAGTGCCATGCCAGAACACCGCGGAGTCGCGGAAACTTATCGGAGGGCGGGATCTGGGCTTCTTCGCGTGGGGAATTTTGCCTGTGCTTCCTCCTTTTGCGCCGTGCTTTCGGTGAAGATCGGTACGCTCATCGCGAGCTTCAATGCCCGTTATACGCGTCAATTTTCGCGATAGATACGGCATGGTGAAGTGAATTGTATAGAGTAAGCGGGAGACAGAAGCTGCGGGGAGAAGAGCCAAAGGAGATATAGGAGAAAGTATTCCACAAGCTGCATGGTGGTCAACAAGACGCGTGGTGGAAGGCAAAGATATATGCAAGGCAAAGAAGCTTCTGCTAAGAAGCTCGGCATGGCTATCATCGTTGTTCCGAAGAAACCGGCACCATTATTGTTTAGGGGCGCGTGTACTGAGCTACGTCACACCTCCGCTGCAGTACGCTTAGCCGAAACAACATTAGTTTCGTGCATCACCACCGGCTTCTCAATTCCAATCCATGGCGCAAACGTACGGAGAGTTGGTGCAGGCCGGAAAGTTGGAAGGTATTGGAAATACGGCGGATACGTTATGGGAAAGTCTGACGATGGGTTGGTTTGATTGGGTGACTGCTGGACTTTACGTGGCCTTTCTGGAAGCTCCATAACACATTCCATCAACGAGGGACCCTGCACTTTATTTGTATGCCAGCTGTCGCACAAGGATGCGTCTCTGGATTATACATGAGCCAGATTTCGAGGGAAATGATCAGCAGACCCACGTAATGCATGTTTGGATATCCCGAGCACGGGTTCCATGCCGCTTTTTTTGCACAGCACTTCGTTCACTACGAGTGCACTGCCAGGATTCAGATGCTTCCAGTCTTCCATCCGTCCCAATTGAAGGATGCGTATCGCCGAAGATCTTGCCTCTTCATTTCTTGACAAATTCCGGTTTGACCTCCATGGTGCTCTGCACATGGCTCTTCAACGCGGCCCATCTGTCTGCCACCGGAGCTGACGCTCCCGTCATCTGCGCCAAATTCGCGTTAAACCTCTCCTTCTCCGACCTCTCCAGCTTCTCCTTCCGCTTCATCGCGCCCGGCCGACTCTTCATACTCTTCATGGCCTTTCTCCGCACTTTTGCCTGCCCCACTATCACCCCGTCTTTATCCGCTGCATCGGTGAAGTCGGGCAAGGCATCCGCAAGGGACTCGAGGTTTGCGACGAGTTTCTTGTTCGGCCGTCGGCGTTTGGAGCCTTTTGTGGCCGATTTTTCGATCTTGCCGACGAAGGACGAGTGTTTGATTGTACGTTTGTCTCTCTTGGTGGAGGGGAACAGGGACGAGGGGGTGGTGGGCGATGGAGGAGAGTCGGGGAGTGGAAGGGAAGATTGAGGGCGTGAGGTGCGGGCAGATTTTGCGCGCGCAGCTGTGCGCTTTTTGCTGATTATAGGCGCCTACGAAAAGTGAGTTACTTGCACGGCGGGCAGTGTAGGTACAGAACTTGCCATGCTATGTATGTGCGATATGTGAGGTTTCCGCTGTGGAGACTTGAACTTGAAGATGAAATGTTGAAGCTTGGGCCTTGGGTGAACTAGGTAGGTAAGCGAAGAGCTAGTCGCGGGGACCGGGAACCAATCCGTCTGACCTCGATGATGACTATTCTGCACAACCACACCTTCACTCCATATCGCCGTCCTTTTTGCCAGAAGCTGCATCAAGCAGACTTCAACTCATACATCTCTTCATGTCACCTCCCCGAAGCTACAGAAGGACCGGTGGCTGTTGGACATGCAAACTCCGCCGAAAGAAGTGCGACGAGCTGATTCCATCATGTGCAAGCTGTGACAGCCTGGAGATCGTATGTACCTACGGGCCGAAGCCAACATGGATGGATGGTGGGGTGCAACAACGACGGATGGCCGAATCGCTCAAGGAGAAAATTAAGCGGAATGCAGCATATCGAAGAGAGAAAGCGAACACCGGTGAACTCGCCCATGGTGCCAACATCAATCACCAATTCAACATGATGTCTGATATGGTCATCTCCAACAATGCCTTGCCAAGTGAGCCTGCGAATGTCCCCATGTCAGGCAACCGGTCAGTTACTTCGGAAAGCACGCCAGCAGCTTCTCTACATAGCTCTCCACCACTTGGTTTACTGCCATACGCTTTGCTGCCACAGAATCCTCAACAACACAGCTGCTCAAACCAAGCGGACCAACCATCCGCCATAGAAACAGACTTCATCATGAAATACTTCGACTTCGTCTTCCCCGCCCTTTTCCCCTTCTATCGGCCAACCCTATTCGAAACAGGCCGCAGCTGGCTACTGCACTTGCTGAGCAAAAGCAAAATTGCTTATCACTCCACCGTCAGCCTGTCCTGTTATTTCTTCACCATGGCCCTCACTGATATTGATAATAGTGGTGGTGAAGAATATGAGGACTGCAAAGCGTTGCGCTGGGAGGAGGTTGAGCAGCAGACTAACAAGTGCTTCGAGAGTATCAGGGCCGATATGCTGGCCTTGGATCTACTCTCGGAAAACGATATGCATGTGACAAAGTTGGAAAGAGTGAATATAATGGAGAGCGTTGTCCAGGTTCTCATCTTTGAAATCGCTTTGGGCAAGTCAGCACCGTGGAATTCGCATCTCCCTCCCGCTTTCGCCTTGTTTGAGGAGATCATGGCCGGATCTTCCGAACAGCCATCTCATCAAGACGAGGGTCAGTCAAAATTCTCCTCGGTGATACTGGGCATTGGACAGCCCTTGTGGACCAGGCCTGGGTATGGCAGCCACATCTGGTCGCCTGATCAAGCCGGCTTTCGATTCTGCGCAGGCCTGCTGATCTTCATCGACGTAGTGGCAAGCACTGCTCTCCAAGAATCCCCACGACTTCTCGAGTATCACCAAGATGTTCTTGCTCAAACAGATGACGGCACACTTGCTGTGAGTGAAGCTGAAGTCCGACTCTCAAACATCGTCGGCTGTCGCAATTGGGTCATCAGGTCGATAGCCCAGATATGCGCTTTGGATTCCTGGAAGCGTGGACAGGTCGAAGCAAACAGCCTCTCGGTTGTAGAACTGGTTGACCGCGCCTCGCACATTGCTGGCGAATTGAAAAACGGCATCCTCAAACTCCAGAGCCTTCCAATCGCCAGTCCTCTCCGGTTTCTAGACCACGGCGCACCTTTCATCATGTCACACGGTTCCTCTAGTTCCTCTATTTCAACACTCATCTGGGCACATGCTGCACAACTATATCTTACGGTCATAGTCTCCGGCTGGCAACTATCCAATACAGAGATCAGGGCCAATGTTTCTCGAATTATCGCACTGCTCCAAACCCTGCCCTCATACCAGCTACGTGCCCTTGTCTGGCCACTGTGTGTCGCCGGTTGTCTAGCGCTAGAAGCGGAGGAGTCAGCATTCGTGGCCCTATTGTCGAGCCAAACTAAAACCCACACGGCTGGAGCGTTGGATGATGTCCGGCAGGTTTTGGAGCAGGTATGGCTGAGAAGATGGACGAATCACGCTGGCATCTGGGATCTTGTCTCGTGTTTTAGCATTTTGGGAGCTCCTGTCCTGTTTGTGTGAACACCATCTGCATTGAGTAAGGGATTCGCAATTTCATGTCAATGCAACACTATCGAACAGACCCCCATCTTTGCACCTTTCTTCCAATGGTCCGGACCTCGAACTGCAAGTCTACATGATAGAGTGGAAACTGCTCATTTGTCCTTCCAAACACTGAGCATCTCCCTGACGCTTGTTGTAGTGACCTCAGGGAACTTCTCGTTCAAGGATCCTTTCCTCGGAACCTGTAAGAGGCCATTAACTGCCCACAGACCGAATATGGATAGCAAGCCTGACATCATCGCCTTCGGGAAATATGGATACAAGTATGGATGAGATGGAAGCTCGGTGACTTCACCACGTCGAAGCTTCTCCTCCGGGTCATAAGTGACATTGAACTTGGTTCCTATTCATTGTCAGTTTTCCGTGTCTGGTCCACTGGAGCTCGGTACTCACCGGTCACTTCCTCGGCAATCCCCACCAATTCCCTCAAGCTCACACTGTCGCCATAACACCACAGCGTCTCGTCCCACTTCTCCAAACTCTGCGCCTTGACCACAAATTTCCCCAAATCCTTTGTCGAGGTAAACATGATCTTTTCATCTCCGGTAGTGCCAGGAATGGCAGCCGTTTTATGGGCGATATCAATGGCCCAGACAAGCGGACTGAGATAGGTTGAGACGTGAGGCATGCCAAAGTAGTCGAGGAAGAAGCAGTTGTGGATTTGCGTCCATTCGAGCGAGGTTTTGCGGAGGGCGGCGATGCTGTTTTCACGGGCGATATTGAAGGGAAGGCGGAGGGACCTGAAAGTACGATGATGTTAGTACCCATCTCTACCGGCGTGTGTTTTAGACTATATGGTATGATAAGGGAACGGACTCGTCCTCTGGCAACGCATCACCCCAGTTACTCGCTACAAAGCGCTTCACGGAAGATGACTTATCTGCCGCTTGGATCATGTTGAGTTCTGCCTGCGCTGCATTCGGATCGAGCATCATGAGAGCTGAGATGACAGTGTGGACTTTGTTGTCGTCCAGAGTGCTGGTGAGTTGGGAGATGTTGCTGTAGTCCACTGCAAAGACCGGGGCAGCACTTCCGCTATCAGGGACCTGTTCTTTATCAGCACCCGAATGATAGATATGGTATGATACAATGCGATATTTTGCGAGGCAGTAGTATAGTCTAGCTTACCTTTCGAGCCAAAACAATCACCTCATGCCCCCCATCCGCTTTGAAAGCATCGACGAGCGTTTTGCCTACGCTTCCTGTGCCTCCGACAATCGCGACGACGACCATTTTCGAGTATATAGCAGAGAAATTTGGAGTAGAGTAGAGTTGAGATACTGTTGATTGGTGAAGTAGAAGATATCAAGTGTGATGGCTCTCAACGAGATGGAAATGGGCCCGCTTTTATACATGACACCTCCATCTTCCCCGGAGGAATGATTTGTCCCGACTGACGACTGCTTTTCAACTGACAGCCTTCTCGGGCGAGAAATATGTCCGATGCGGTGACGAACCTTGAGCTGCGGATATCTTTTGTGAATGCAATCATGTTGAAGAGCGCGCGGATTGAGTTCAGCTGGGTTACTAACCCAAATCTGAATGTCCGCGCGCACTAATCTTAATTGGGATACCCGCGCGGGCATAGAACTTGGTTTAGCGTTGCGACTTACTCTGTTTCGGAGTCGATATATTCGGCAGTTGTCCACAGGCACCAGCTGGAGATTGGTAAGCTATGCCCGTCAAAGGTGGGAAAGAGTGGAGGATTAGTCAGTATGCCCATTAACTTACTGGCAGTTTGAACTGGTGCCGAGGGTGAACTTCATATTCGTCTCAATGATGTTGTACGAGACAGCCACCATGTTCCGCTGATGGAGGACGGGGTGTATCATAATGCAGGGTAGGTAAGGTAGTGCCCTTGCTAAGGAATGATATACTCTATGACACAGTCTAACTACCAAATAGACATGTGACTAATGAATTCACTGATGTCTTTTGTATCGCACTGAATAATGATGACCAGACCAAGCCACAGCCCAAACAGTTCATCACTGTACACTAACTTCCAGTGAAGCAGGTAAGCTCTCGTTAAACTGAACACTATTTTTGGAGCATAGCTCGTGTCAGCTTCTGTCCCAGCGAAATGCGATCCATGCATGGAAACAGAATGTTACACGAATATGTCGGCACACGATGCGCCACGAGTATGATCTTGAAACTCAAAAGTATGATTTCATCGTCCACAATCCCACACGAGACTAGGAAAGCTACCTAATAATGGAAGATTCATTACGCTCTGCTATGTTTTCTTATCTACGCAACAATTAATGAGCTCGCCACAGCTTCAAGCCGTGCTCTTGTCGAATCGCCTATCATCTTCTCGGAGGTTGCTAGGACAACCGTTTGAAATTGTAGCATTGGCAACAAGTACCGTGTCAAATCTAAGTGACACAGCAGCTTGATCTGTATCTCATACGTTGTGTCACGATGGTTCGGATCATATTTAATATCCCAAGCATTTTAGTTACACATGTACAATGGCCGACTACAACGTAATTATTCCTCATCAACGCTCCTTCTCCGAGACCCAAAAAATTACTCTCAGGACCGTCACTGCTGCACTGCAGGCTCTTTCATTTTGTCACTCTCTTGGCTTTCCATTTTTTAATCCGTTTTCGGCTAGGTCTTCCATGAGGAACGGTCTGGGGAAATGGAAACCATGGCCAACGGTCAACGGCCCGCTGCCATTACCAACGATGATCATGGTGCGATACTGGGCATGACCGCTTGGTTTCTTGGGTCCGTTCTGGTATAAAGTTCTAGAGGAGGGATTGAGAAAAATAGTAGCTGACTGATACAGATCCTTTGCACTATGACACGAATCGGCGTAAAAGTTTTGTCGAGGCATCAGCTCACAGTGGATGATGTTCTCATATTAGTCTCCGCCGTGAGTCAGATCTTTCTTTCCTATGTTCTCGATGCACGGTAGTCTGGAAGGAAAGCAAGAATGACCATAGACAGCGTCCAAGGCAAGATATTGATGTCGAATCTACAGGCTCTCGCAGTCGGCGGCATAATCGCCATCTCCTTCGCCGTCGATTCTGGTCTCGGAAAACGAACCATGCTCATCGATCCAACACACATAAACAACATACAAAAGCGAATCTACGCCTCAACGATCTCCTACATCCTTACCATCGGCTTTGCAAAGCTCTCTGTTGCTGCATTCCTTACACGTATTGCTTGTACGCCGATGCATAAGATTGCTGTCCATTCACTGGGAATTCTGGTCGCGTGTTGGACGATTTCGATGACAGGGGTGGTTGCTTTGCCGTGCAAACTACCGCGACCCTGGGACTATGGTGGCAAATGCATATCTATTGTGAGTAGATGGTGGTCGAATGGAGGGGGGAAGGAAAAAAAGCGGTTGTACTGATTGATATAGCTCCCTTTTTGGATCGTAGCAAGCAGCATTGACATTCTCACCGACGCCATCATGATACTTCTCCCCGTTCACATAGTATCAACTCTGCAACTCCAACCACGGAAGAAGATCCTAGTCATCTTCATCTTCGCCTTGCGCTTTCTGTAAGTCCTCAGTACGTACCATACATGGCGGATTAACAATCATTCGCCCAGCCTCATATCCCTCTCTCTATCACGCCTCCTATATTTCGACTTCACATTCTCACCTACCACCGACCGCTTCTTCGACACAATACCGCATTTCGTTCTTACACAAGCACACGCCGCGCTCTCTGTAATCATTGCTTGTAGCCCTGCTCTTAAACCCTTTCTGGGTAGTCTGAGCACGGGGATGTGTGGTGCGAGTCTAGCCAAACGCAGTGCTGGGACGACATTTGGGCAGGAGTCAGGGCAGGTGCCGGGGTACCTTCAGGCTTTCAGTCAGGCTTCAGAAGCGATGGATGATTATAGCAGAAAGACCGGCAACCCAGAAAATGAGGGGATGGGGAAAAGAGGGCGGATCTATACATCGGGCGAACGAGGGCGCATCATTGCTCCACCCACACCATCATTTCCCACCTCATCTTCCTGCTCACGGACAACAGCCTCATCACCGACGCCCTTGAACCCACCACCACTTCCGCAGTCGCACTTCCCGTCAACAACCGGGACATCTCGAACACGCAGCCCACCCCGTCCACCACCTCCACCTGAGGAACTACGCCCCGACCTCTCAATGTTCGGGCCGAGGTGCTTACTTGGATATACGACAACCGCGATCGCAAGCGAGGGAGTGAGAGAAGATGGAAGTAGGAAGCTTAGTGAGGAAAGTTTGAAAAGTGGGAGGGTGAGTGAAGGTGGATGTGAGGTTGTGTGGGGTGGGATTAAGCAGACGACTACGTGGAACGTAAGATCTGATCATGCCGATGCCGCGTGGGTTTGAGGTCGGAGAGGGTTGTTGTGCTGAGTAGCCCTGGCGGTTCTGCAACAGATGGATATTGTGTTCGATAAGGGTGTGTGGTAATCAAGGTAGCTTCTGGCGCCAACTCTCGTTTGTGCCCTTTTCTTTTGTTGTATATCCCGGTAGGCGTTTAGAGGTTAGCTACGTGTAGCACTATGACGAGCTTCATCATTTTGTATTGTTGATTCATGCGAGGAGTGGCTGCATTTGGGCTTCAAAAGTGCGCCAAAGTGATACTGATGATCAAGTGCGAGACATTGTGTTATGGTGGGTATACACTAATAGACCCGGCTGCTTTCATCACCAGAGTTGTCAAGGACTCAGCTCTATACCACTGGGCCAAAGACAACCAAAAAGGTACGAGTAATCAGCATCAAGCAAACTCGATAAAGAATAGTATACCTAGGTGGCCACCCTACCTGACAAGAGTAGTGCTAGGGCTCGATTCGAGAACGGCGATCGATTTTATCTAGAGTCAAGATACGGCCATATGACAAAAGTCGGTTCACTTAGTATCCACTAACATCAAAACACCAAACCAACACTAACTTTCAGCCACATAAACCATGCCCCTATGACGTGAATTTAGTACTGAAGTTGGTCGAAGTCTTAGTACTTCCGTCATAGCTGTAAATACAATGTGTCGGTGGACGGTACATCGACAAGTTTCCATACTCGAAGCATTAACGAGGGGCCTTTCAGATGAGCTTTCCAAGCCCATTTCCGTCAAGTCAACCTGGCTGTCACACCGATTCTTCAGCCGTAGAAATCCTGACCTTTAAAGTTCTAAAGCTGACACAAAGGAAAGCTGCCCATGCTCTGTGCTTGGGGCGATATTGCATATTGCGTAGAGGTGCGTATACAAATCCTATTTTGGAAAAGACTAAACTTGTCCGTACGAGGTAACATCTGATGTCTGTACGGTCATGTGACGGATACTCTCACATGACTAGAGTACCGTGCGCAACCGTTTCAGGTTGCGCATATCCTTTCATCCCACCCGTGCGTAGATAGATCCTCTTTACACGGAATTGATCAATCATCTTTGTCACCCCTGAGCGCGCGCATACTGTGATAATCGACTGTGATTATCAGAGCCCATTCAACA
>JAGQEM010000252.1:0-41634 GCA_019202945.1 Corynespora olivacea
GTACGTGGTGTTGGTCGTGCCAAGAAAAAGTGTCCGGCTCGGTGGTTTGTCCGGCTCGGTGGTGGAATACGTTAGAGCAAACCTTTATTTTCGCGCACGAAACGGAACATTCAAGCGAGTACCGCAGATGGTCAACCTGGGACTCGACGGGAAGGAAGGCGTTACCATCTATTACATCCCGCCGTACGACGGGAAGAGCAAGGTCACTGCTTTTCCGAAAGGCCTCCGCATGCTCGTCGGCGATGCTGGTCTGAGGACGGAAACGGGAATGCAAAAGCAAATCTGCCATTGTTGCTTCTCCAACAAGGAGCAGAATCCCTTCGGCGGTGCGCCGTGCACTGGCGACGACACTGTTGATCTGCCCAAGAAACAGTGCGGTGGGGGGATTAGGACGACCATCACCTTCTCGACGTAAGTAAATAGGCTGGAATAATGGCGCAGTGATTCTGATTTGGTGGTAGATGCTGGGATGGGAAAAGCCTCGATAGCCCGTCTCACAAGGAGCATGTTGCCTACCCTAGCTCAGGCTCTTTCGAGTCTGGCGGCGCATGCCCTTCCACTCACCCTGTCAAGCTTCCTCAGCTCATGTATGAGGTCATGTGGGATACAACAGTCTTCAGCGACAAGAACCTTTGGCCTACCGACGGATCACAGCCTTTTGTGTACTCGATGGGTGATGGGTAAGTCCACATCTCCCTTTCGCGCTCGCGAGCGATGTGCTGATTCCTTTTAGAACCGGTTACGGCCAGCACGGTGACTACCTGTTCGGATGGAAGGAAGATGTCTTGCAAAAGGCTCTTGATGCTCGCTGCAGCGGTAATGCTTGCAAGACGCTGAAGACTCAAACATCAGCTCAAGCTACCCAATGTGCGAAGGGCCAGGTGGTCAAGGAACCTGTCAATGACTGTAAGTCAAACTTCATTTTTCAAAGGTATGCTGCGGGGCTGACTCATTATTAGGGCTCACTGAGCTACCGGGTGGCCCAACCGTCACATTCTAGACGTTCTGTTCAGTTCCTTTCAACCGTAAGTGCAACTTCAACAGTGTTAGAGTGGTCTAGCGGATGCGGTGAGTATGCTGAATTTTTCATATTATTGCTCTCTTATTTACATATTCCATCTCATAGCCCCAATGCGATGTCAGAAGTCGTCTCGAAAGTGGTGAGGCAGGAATAGAAATCACAGGTCACGTGAGAGTACTATGACGTCATCATCGCCCGCCACAACCCGAAAACTTCTTCATCATTCTCTTGCAATTCCTCCCCGTTCATCATTGAAGGTTTCCACGTAGTGAAATATAACTATACTTTTCTAGCGATGATAAGAGTAGAGAACTTCAAGTCAAATACGACCAAAGTACAAAATACTTTGATCAGCGTCGATTGCGAAGTCCGACTTGCCACTTTGTGAACTTCGACAGACTAAAAATACCTGGATATATCTTGCGTATTTCTCGCATTCACCTATTGAATTACCTAATTATATTCCCATCCATCTTCCAATCTCCGATGCGTCTCGTAACGCAATGTGGCGTTCGACATATGCTCGTATTCGGTTTGCTGGGAGTTCAGCCGCACTTGGAAATTGAACTACATAAGTGGCATAGAGAGTTTCTAGAGGTTGATACCTTCCATCTAACCCCCGTCTATCTTTCCAAAACCTTTGCAATGAAGGCCTTCCTTTCCTTCGCCACGCTTTTACCAGCCACGTATGCGGCATGGGCAAACCTCACCCTCAGCGACTATACCCTCAAGCAAAGCGGCTACTCCACTGCCATCGCAAATCTTGACAAGGCACTACCCAATGTGAAAGTCAAGGATATCATGGACGATCTTAATCATGTCAATCCAGATGCAACCCCCAGCATCAAAAACCTCGTCGTTTCGTCTGCATACAAATGGGAAGACTCTTCCGACTTTAACGACCAAGACACGGAGAAATGGTATCCGCAAGGCATCACTACTTCTGCAGATGCATATGCTAGTGGCGATTATGAAGGCCAAAGAATACAGCTGGTGACATGGCATTCTGACAATTACGATAATGGGAAAAGAGGCGCTAGAGTGAGCTTCTTGAGTCAAGGGGGGAAGGCGAAGAAGTATAGGCATGTGTTATTAGTGAAGCCAAAAGGCGATGATGATTTTGAGGCAATTGAGGGACTCCACGCCGGCGGGCTGACCTGGTATGGCAATCTTGTGTACGTAGTCGACACTACTGGAGGACTTCGAGTTTTCGACCTAGACCACATCTACAAAGTCGATGGGACGATCGATGATAAGATCGGAAAGCAGTCTGGCGGAAAATATGGCGCGTATGGCTACAAGTAAGTTAATGTGATGCCAGTGTTCTCTTCTAACATAATGACCTAAAGATACGTTATTCCTCAAGTGAGAACCTACAATTGGCAAGCCAAATCTGGTCTCACCTCCCTTCGCTTCTCCTTTGTTGCGCTCGACCGCACTACGACTCCCGACTCTATCCTAGTCGGCGAATACCACGCAACACGCACTGATTGTCGATTAATTCGGTGGGATATCGACTACACGAATCGCCTCCTGAAGACTTCCAACGATATTGCTACTGCCTCTCAGGCCGTCTCACACGGAAACACGAAGATCCAAGGCGCAGCGAGTATCAACGAAAAGTTTTTTCTCACCCAGAGCGGAGGTGACATGATCACCTTCTCGTGGAAAGATGGAAAGAAGACAACGGAGGGAGCGTTTAGTAAGGTGCCGGAAGACCTGAGCTACGAGAAGGGCGTCGGATTATGGACTTTGATGGAGCAGCCAGGATATCGAAGTGTCTTTGCGGTGGATCCCGATAGGTTCTAAGATATTGCAGCCCCATGGCTTAGGGTACCCTACGAAGACAATGAGTAGGCACGAGTATGGATAATCTAAAGTCTCTTTCATAGGGAAAATCTCACTAAACTTCTCGCTCACAATTTATTTTCTACGCGCAAACAACGTTGTCCCATTCGATAACCCACAGTTCGCTACCCCACGGTGCGTCATCGTGTGCACATACCTAATCTTCCCACTTTCAATCCTAAAATGATGACTATCCGGCCACTTGCTCTTTCCAAAATCTAGCAACACACTCACGCTCCCCATTGACTCGTCGACCACATATCTCCGATTCGTGAGCGGTGTACCAGTCGGCACACCCACATCACAGCTTCCATTTGGCCCAGGGTCACCATATAAACCGCCTTCGAGTCGTACACATGGCGTA
Source organism: Corynespora olivacea (assembly GCA_019202945.1). NCBI lineage: Eukaryota > Fungi > Ascomycota > Dothideomycetes > Pleosporales > Corynesporascaceae > Corynespora > Corynespora olivacea. The sequence continues at coordinate 3,234 of JAGQEM010000252.1, forward strand.
CCCCATGGCACGGTCGTGTTAGGGTTGCTGAAAAGATCACAGTACGCGTCGGCGGCTCGCTTGATGGTATCGCGGGTATCTTGTTTCGCGACGGGGATGGGGTCCCAGTTTTCTTTGGAGGTTCAGTGAGCAAAGCCTGTTACGTTGAAGAGCCAATCGCCCGGCTTGGTGATCAGGGAATCGACTTTATTGATCTTATGGTTCGTGAAACGCAGCTGCGTGCCAATCACGTATGGGTCGATAGTGGTGTTGACGACGACCTCGGTGAAGGTTGAGCAGATGGTAAGGTCGTGGATGCTTCTGATGTGGGATATTGGAAGTGGCTTATTCAAGATACTGTCATTGATTGAGGCCTTTTTCGCATTCTCAAAGTAACCAAGCCAGGTGGAGTTGTCGAAGCGGGCAGTAAATGGAACGGGGTTTCCAGTCTTTTGGGCATCGAGATATGAATCTACGGCTTCGGCGAGGTGTTGAAGCTCGCAGTGTGCTATAGCGGCTGCCACAAGGGTCAAAGTGGTGGCTAGCTGTCGTAGCATTTCGAAGTAGGTTGTCGACCAGCAAGGATGGAAACCGGAGTGGCGCTCTTTATCTGAAGTGCATTACCGGGGATGAGACGGTAGCCGATGCACGCAAACAAGAAAAGGATTTGGACTAATATTTGTATATGAAAACTGGATAATGTATCCAATCTGCGGTTGAAGTGTCGTACCTGGGTACCATAGGCGTGCCCCACATGTGAGTATATTGTCCCGCCACATATTCGGGAATGAACTTCAAGCCTGGAAAATTGAGATCTACCATAGAAATCTACCATATGTCAAAGAATTCCTTGCTTGGCTGTATTTCGGCATGTTTTTCAAGCGTATCGACAGTGAACAGGTGACCTTCTCCGAGACGCTTCATCTTGTTCCGCATGCGTTCAGTCTCACTATAGGGAGCAAAACTTCTAGTCTCGGGCTCATTGCTGAAAGAGATAATCTCTTTAAGTACGTTTCCGACGGGGACTGGTCCAAGGAGGGGCCCGTCTTTCTTTAATGATTGCACGGCTTCGCCGTGCATCAAGCTTTCGACGAAACACTCTCCCACAAGGAGATATTGTTTGTTGGAAACAGTCAGGCTAGGCCTTGGCTCGCTCTCGTCAGAATACTCCGATTCGATAGGTCGTAGAAGGAAGGGCACGTCGCCCCCGGAAAGCACTACTAATATGTCGCCTTCCCACACGGTATCCGGCCCCAGACCGAGAAAGCCGTTGAGAGTGAGGAACAAGCGCCTTCGCTCGCACAATGTAACAGCTGTTTGCGCAAAATTCGATTTGTCACCCGACTTCGCTAAATCGGTTAACATTTGTTGAAACTCGGGATGAGCTTCGAAAACAAAGTCGAATGGCTTGGTGTCCCGAGCCTGCCAGTTTTCGGCACTGTTGAGGCCGTCATAGTTGAGCTCTTCAGGCGTTTCATCTCCGCGACCTCTGCTGTTATTGTGCTGCGACATGATATAGGCTGCCAGATCGTGCAAAGCTGAATTGTCTGTCCGCGTAGCAAGAGAGCCATAAGCGTTACGACAAGCCGTGTAGGTTTGAGCCAGTACGTTCAAACCTGCTTCCGAGGTAAAATACTGGCTGAGCGATTTTGAGAACAGAAGGCCCGTGTCGATGTCGTGCCACATGTAGACTCCTCCGTATCCTACGGTTCCTACCAAGATGCCCTCAACGCTGAGAATGTGCGAAGTTTCCAGGTCTGTGTTTAGACAAAGCGGGAAGCCTTTCGCGGTCTCAAAAGACTCGCCCACGTCCCAAGCACCTAGCGTGGTACGGAAAACGTTGTTCCAGTCGGGTACCCATGAAGGCAATTTGCGCTTCTTCCATTCTTCCATCTCTTGTTCGCTCTCGTAGTCGGCACTCCAGCGCCGTCCAGTTTGAATAGTGTCTTCGCTTTCAACATCATTAGTCGAATATTGCACACTAGAGAGGATAGAAAGACTTCTGCATGTCAGGATAACCTTGCGTGCTATTCTTTTCCAGAGCTCGTACGAAGTGATGGTATAATCCGGACGAAGGAATAGGGATCCACTCCCGGGGTCATTGTCCGTGGTCGCCATCCCGAGCAGACCATAAATGCGGTCCCGTGAATCTGTGACCTCGAATTGACGCGTCATTTTTAATAGCTGAATGAATGATAGTTGCGGCCGCGGAAGTTTGCTTGCGTTTGACATTCGATAGATCAGGTACGCGTTGTATACGCCACCAATCTGCAGGGCCTCGCAAATGCCGTGATAGCTTGTTCGCAAGATCGCAGCAGCTAGACCAATCCATCGCCATTCTATCTCTACATTTGCCCATCGGACAACTGCAGATTGACCTAGAACAGCTTCTTGAATGACCCAAACTCGCCAGAACCATTCTAGTTGAAAGAGGTCGGCGATTGAAAGCCAGAACTGAGCTTGACCGGCGGTTTCAGGCGATGAGTCGATACCAAAGTCCATTGGCATATCCTTTTTGCTCTCTTTCAGTGAAACAGAGCCGTACCCGCGGTGAGTTTGGGGTGTGGAGTGGCGGATAGGGTAAGTGAATTCTATCCATCCTTGCATCGACTTCTCATCGTCGAAATTTCCACAAGCGGAGGGGTAATCTTCGAACGAGTTATACACCGCCTCTGCATCTTGTGAGTTCTTGACCGTGTAATTGACGCTGGTATTCGGATCAATCTCAGGACCACTCCAACGGTTCACGATGTCGCAAATTGCACCGAACGCTCGTTGAGCTCGGACCGTTTCTAGACTTGCGGGGGTCACCATTGCTTTTTTACTGACCCAATCCCATCTTTTGCGGTCTTTGTTTTCGTTAACCCAGATGATCACCCTTTTTGCTTTCTTGTATATGGATCCCATCAGCGTCACCTGGTGACCTCTTTCCGTATGATCATTTTGATTGATACATAGAGCATCTACCCACAAGAAAATTGCCCTGTTTGAGCATCGAAGCTGTCGCAAGGCTTTATTGAGATTGGCATTGATGTGACACTCGTGACCATTGCAGCTAATGGGGAAAGACTCATACACGCTCACGTTGTTCTCTTTGTCCCAGCTGAGTTCATTTGGCTTCCCCCAGACGTATGACAGAGCTTCATAGTCGACATTCATATGCTCTAGGCTTACATATCTGAACGAGCAATTAAGTGGTTCGTTTTGTTGGCCGGGGTGGAGCTCGAGGATCCGGATTGTATTGCCATCGTGTAGAGAGTGGTATGCCACTTCTTTAAGATTGTTCAGCTCAGCGAGACGTTCGCGAAACTCTTTGGGTATAGACGCCGCTTCTGCTTGGCCACTAAAAGGGGGCGCATTCGTGGGAATGTTGTGATGGGGGTCATCCTTGATTATTTGATCAGAGGCCCTGGCGATAGGCGGCCATATTTCACGTTTTTTTGACCAGGCCGGAGCGCCGTAGTAGAGACCTTCAAGTGTCAGCCTGCAACAGCCTCGAGTGAATGACGGGTGATCGGACAATTAGTAAAAGTTGAGGTCAGGGTGAATTCGTTCGCCCGACGCCGAAGATTCGCCTGCGTGAAGATTTCCTCCATGTTTCGTAGTGTCGAAAGCGTGGAAAGAAGAAGATTTGGGCGAAAAGGTAGAATCTTCGGAGGGGGGGAGAAAAGCAGAGCAGCTGCCTGCTGCTCAGCCGCACTCGGCTCGTATTTCGCACCTGCCTCATACTTCGTGAGGCTAGCCGGATCCAGACTGACAATCCCATCCTAACACGTGACTTGCACCGGTGCAACTCCACCGGTGATCTTTCGTCTGAGTACTCATACCCTCTAGTCCTACTTGCAGGTGGCGGTATTGTCAAAGTTCCAGGTGTGGTGGACAGTGCAATGGCAGAGCAGAAACAGCACTCACATCCTAGAGAACTCTACGGGTAGGTTCTCTTCTCGTTTAACGATTTATTTTGCCACCGTCTTGGAATTTAACGTTACGTCCCCTTTTCGTCGACTGTTTACATATCAACTTTACTCCATCTCGTCTTATCCAGCCCTGCTTCATGTCATTTAACATATCTTGTACATTCGCAAAGCCTAGCTCTTCAATAGTCTCCTCCCACAAACTTCTCAACAATTTCCTTCCCCTCGGTCGTATACATGATTGGCACAAACCTACATTTCATCAACCCAGTTAGCCAGATTCTCTACGTTTCGCAGAACCTGCCTAGAGACACTTACGCGCTAACCCGCCAGCTCATGACAAACCCCCCATCGCTCTCTTTACCACCCCCTTGACGTGTGTAGATGCACCCACAGCTAGCGAACGCGCAGCAATACTTTTCCACACCTTCATACCTATCGCCTGTATACCAGATACCTCTCGCGAAAGCCCTCTATCTTTGACAAACCCGGGATCCACAACGTTGATGATCACTTCATCGACAGAGATGTGATCGCTGAGCTCATACAAGAACATCGTTGGAAGTGCCTCCGAGATATTCTACTGCTCTAATGGATCGAACCAATAAGCTGACTGAACAACTAATCAACCGTAGAAAACTCTATAGATGGCGCGGTGAATAGAGCCATATACGTATCGGTCCTACAATATGGATAAAGTTTTTATTGGAACGGAGATTTTCTTGAAGTGCGAGGGCGCATCCACCGACGCATGCATTTTTATACCGTGCGGTCGTTAGAGGACCACCATGTGTATCTAGCTTCAGACTTGGGATCCATGGAAGAGTCCTAACGTAATCTGTACAGCTGTAGATAGCGGGTGAAGGGTGTGCATGCGAAGCTATCGCGGTGTCAGCGTTGCCTGCACAAGCCTCTTTACGGGTGGCATTTTCTACCTGACACGCAGAATGACCAGATTTGACATCGCATCTGGACTAGCTTCACTAAGTTATGTCCGAAGTCAGCATCACGGTAGACCTTTGGACGAGAATCTTGACAAGAATTCGGCTCTGAATGAATGCTTACTTTGAAGAAAGGTGCATGGGTTGTGCTCCGTTCGGAATGATAATGAGTATAAGATGCAGCGCTCCCGCCACCAACATGATGCATATTCAGGTCAGCTCCAGCGGCTACTTTGCCTTATTCTAAACCCAATTGCGGTCTCAGAGATCTTTCTTTTTTTTGTTCCATCACGGCCTGAGTTTCCTTCGTAATGGCTTCCATTACCCTCCAACCCGGACGCTCTGAGCTCAAGCGCATGTGTAATATGGCGCGCAAACAGGACCGTCCCTTTTCCGCTGTTCCAACCCTTGATGGTAAAGTTGTCCTTATCACCGGGGCGACAAGTGGATTCGGTGCGGCTTGCGTGAGGATCCTAGCCACACTCCGGCCGTTACGTCTCGTTCTCGCTATTCGATCCCTCGAGCGCGGAGAACAGCTCGCCACGGAACTACGCAAAGCTCACCCGGACATCATCATAGACGTATGGGCCTTGGACATGTTAGACTATACTTCTGTCCAAGCACTTGCCCAGCGCTGTGCCAGTCTCCCGAGCCTCGACATCGCCATCCTCAACGCCGGTATCAACCAACTAGAATACAAAAAGTCCCAGTACACTGGCCACGAACAGGTTCTCCAAGTGAACTGTCTCTCCACTGCTCTCCTATCAATACTTCTTCTCCCAATTCTCAAAGCCTCTAAATCCTCTACTCCTGCACGTCTCACCATCGTCGGCTCTGCGTTGGGTCTCAACGCCAAGTTTCCTGAACGCAACAGCGTCCCGCTCCTACAGGCCCTCGACAAGGAATGGACAGGAATTGCCGCGTCTTCAGAGCGCTATAGCGTTTCCAAAACCCTCGTGCACATGCTTACCCTCAAGCTCAGCGAGCTCGTCAGCGCAAACGAGGTCATCATCAACAACGTCGATCCAGGGTTCAGTGGAGCGACCAGCTTTAACGGCCATGTCAAGGGGCCGCTAAAATTAGTTATAAGAGCTATGCATGCTGTTATGGGAAGGACGGCAGAGCAGGGTGCTTGGACGTATATCGATGCTGCGATTGTGAAGGGAAAAGAGGCGCATGGGAGTTTTATCGCGAACTGGGAGAACTATCCGTAAGTTTTAGTGAGAAACCGTTTGGCGCGAAATTGGGCTAATGTTCGATTTAGGTTCCATCCGATGATGTATACTGAAGAAGGAAGGCGGACGATGAAGCAGCTCTGGAATGAGACGGTCGTGGATACTGACCAGTATGGAGTGAGGCAGGCTCTTGATGCCATCAGCCGCGTTTGAAGATTGAGTGGGCGGATCTTTCCATCTCGATTTGATATTTCTATTGTTTTGGGATGTCAATATTAATACTTGTCTGGCTGTGCGTTTATGCGGGCAGGAAGTATATTTTTTACATACATGTCACTTGTATACTTGCAACAGCCTGACCAGAACGCGCGGTTTATTTTATTGAAGATGTTAAGGTATGTTCTAGACTTGTTTATTACTATTTCAGTTCAAAACAAAGTTCCGTGGTTTGCTCCATCGTTTGCATGGCATTGTTGACTGATCGTAATGCGTAATTTGAGGAATAACTACATGATTATTATCATGGACTTTACGTGATCAAGGCAATGCGTGTAGCATCTTTGGTTTCATTCAAGGTGGTGGACCCACAGGCAATGACGTGCAAGTATGTATTTATGGGGCAAAAGCAGAACTAATGCACGGTAGGGTGTTCAGTGGAGTCGATTTCCGGTGGACCATCGGATAGTCTCATCTAGAACCGCCGATGCAACCGACTCGTGATTGGACAAAAGGTTGCGCAAACGGCGGCAGAAACAGGACACTCCAGTACCATAAAGTATTCTCATATTCGATATTTAGAAACATTGTTTCTTTCTGAATTCAGCACGCCAATCGTTTTTAACATTTGAACCTGGGTTAAGACATCCGATAATAAAGAAATGTCAAGCCAAGAGGGATCAGCACCTGCACACCCGATTTCGCTTATCGGATCGTGCTACCAAGTAAGACCGGCAAGGCACCGGAAGACGCTACGGCGTCCCCATTCTTGGGCACGAGTGGAGGGACTGAACGGGGTGGCACCAGCAGTGGGAGGAGGGTCTAGACTTTGGGCTCCATTCACCTTCAGACTCTCCCCCGACCGTCTTTCCTCCTCGTACTTCCTCGAGAATGACGGCGAGAGGAGCTTCTTCCTTCCACAAGCCTGTGCCGCCGTGAAGCGTCCAAATCCAACGTCGCATGCAACAACAACCCACGCCGCCGCCCGAGATTGGCGACGTCGCCAAGCTGCTCGATTTGCCGAAGCCAGCGGACATGGGCACTTCCCGCGAGAGGACTCCCGAGTTCGACTGGACGGAAGATTTGCCCCAGACTGATCATGTTCTTTTCTTTCGCAATACTGATTGGTCGAAGAGTAAATTGGGTCCTTTGGAGGATTGGGATCATACTTTGCGTATCTTTGTGCGTTCGCTATTTGCCGACTCGCGCGCGGCATGTCTGTGGTGGTATGCACGCACATGTTGTGGTTACGAAGAGATACTGACGACTGTAGGGGACCTCATCTCGTGGCTATCTATAATGAAGCGTATATGCCGCTGTCAGCGCAGGCGCATCCGGCGCTCATGGGCGCGTCTTTTCCTGAAGGGTATCCAGATTTGTGGGAGGGCATCAAGCCGTACTTCGACAAGGCGCGCGAGACAGGGAGGGGAGTCGATTATTCTTCGGCTCAAGCGCTGATTGTTGAGCGGAGTGGGTGGAGAGAAGAGTGAGCGACTATATCTTATAAGGGGTCAAGACTGACTTGGGCAGAGCATTCTTTAATGGGAATTTTGTCCCAAGTACGTTCCAACACAACCCGACGACTGGAGATTTAGCTAAGTTGAACAGTTGGCAGCGGGCCTACAAATCAGCCTGAAGGTTTCTACAACTCGCTGTTCGAATCCACAAGCCAGCGCCTGGCCGACCGTCGAACGATGCTTCTGAACCGCCTTGCTTCAGTGCCTGGTATAAGTCCGAAGGTCGTCTCTAGTCATCTGCTCGAAACACTCAAGACCAATGGCGAGGATATATCTTTGGCGATACTTTATGAAGTGGAAGAAAACGCTGGATCGTCTGTCCTGCAGCTCCGCGGACATATTGGACTTCCGAAGGGGCATAACTTGATAGTGGACAGCCAGGACATCAACAGCGATGAGGGCCTTGTACCGGAATGCAGGCGTGCAGGTTTGGAGGCGACGTTTATCGACTACGACGACCGATTCGATTCGATCTCGTGGGCTGGCTGGGGCTCACCTTCCAAGAAGATTGCCGTCTTGCCTATCACCAGTGGAATACGCGTTTTTGGATATTTGATCGCTGGTACGAATCCTTGTCGGCCGCATGACGAACAGTGTGTACAGTTCACGAAAGACCTCAGTCGCATGGTATCGAGCATCTTTTCCGCAGCAGTCGGTGCCGAGGAAACGAAACTTCGCCAACAGCAGCTTGAGAATGATCTCGCGCTTAGCGACACGAAGCTACGACATTTAATTGAGCACGCTTCAGTCGGCATGGTGCATCTGTCACTCGATGGGCTCATAATATGGGGAAACGACCATTACTATGCATTATCTGGAGTTCCTGCAGAGGATCAAAAAGGCAGTTATGCACACTTCGATGTGTATATGGAGGAAGATCGGCCGAAAGCTATAGAGGTGTGGCATAACCTGATTGCCGGCGAAAACCATGTCAGTGTCGAGCTGCGGCTGAAGCGGCTCTATACTTCGCCGATGGGGGACGCTGAGCCTGCACAGCTCCAAGTCCTCGCGTTCCCATATCGAGAGAACGGGAAAGTCAAATCGATCATGGCTTGCACGACGGACATCAGCAGGCTCAAGTGGGCGCAAACTTTTCAGGCAAGACTTGCATCCGAGGCGCGAGAGGCGAAGCGACAACAGGAAGCGTTCATTGATGTTGTATCACATGAGATGCGCAACCCACTCTCTGCAATCGTCCACTGCGCGGACGGAATCGCAAGTGCGGTAGAAGAGTGCCGTGCACAACTTGCAGCAACACCCGCGCCCTACCTCGAAACCTTGAACGACAATCTCGCATCTGCGAACATCATCATGCAGTGTGCGAACCACCAAAAGCGCATCATCGATGATATCCTCACGCTAAGCAAACTCGACTCGATGCTCCTCTCTATCACGCCCAGTGCAGTGCGACCATCCAAGTTAATCAACTCCATTGTAACCATCTTCGAACCAGAACTAAAGTGTAGCAAAATCCGTTACACGGTGGACACAGACGAATCGCTTTCCGAACTCGATGTCGACTATCTCTATCTTGACCCTTCGCGTGTCACGCAGATCTTCATCAATCTTCTTACCAACGCGATAAAGTTTGTGAAGCCAGCTAAAGACCCCGTCATTTCCGTGCGCTTCGGTGCATGCAAAGTTCGACCGCGGGGATTCTTCCCCGAAAACACATTCTGGGCTACAAAGAGCACGGAGACGAATGATGTGACGACTAATCCGGAGTGGGGTGCCGGGGAACCTATTTTCCTCACGTTTACCGTGCAAGACTCTGGGATTGGATTGCGGGACAAAGAGATCCACAAAATCTTCGAGCGATTCCGACAAGCGAACATGAAAACGCATGTTAGATACGGCGGCAGCGGGCTCGGTCTGTTCATCTCGAAAGAATTGACCGAGAAGCAGGGTGGTGAGATTGGCGTATCTTCCAGATCAGGCCAAGGCTCAACGTTTGGATTCTACGTTAAGACGCGACGTGTCGAACGACGGCCACAAACCCTCGGCGAACTCTTCCACGAGTGCGGTGGCACTGGTCCAGTGCCGCAGCAACTCCAAGTCCTGCTCGTCGAAGACAACGTAATCAACCAGCAGGTACTTGGAAAGCAACTGAAGAAAGCAGGCTGTGTTGTCGACGTAGCAAACCACGGCCTGGAAGCCATTGAAAAGCTTGAAAATAAAGTCTTCGACGTCGTGCTCATGGACCTCGAAATGCCCGTCCTCAACGGCCTAGCAGCCATGCGGGAAATACGCAAGCGCGAGCTCGAAGGTACAGGACTGCTTGGGCAGGCAATGGAGATCAGCAATCGTGGTGGAATCAGGTTGCCAATCATTGCGGTCACGGCGAATGTACGGCAGGAGCAGATTGATACTGCGATTGCCGCGGGTGCTGTAAGTTGTTTTTGAAGTCGATTCCAGTAATATGACGAAGGCTGCGGGCTAATGGAAATGATTTGTAGGACCGTGTCATGCAGAAGCCGTTCAAGGCTGCGGATCTAGTATATATGATGAAAGATCTCGTGCCGTCAGTTACAACACCCTCGATTGAACCGACCACCCCGGGATTGAATGAGAGAGCTGGTGGACTTTTTAGTATGTGAAAGGAGAGTTTGAAGTTATGGACGATACTATTACGGCCACTGTTTTAGGCTACACGATGCACTTCGGTCTATTCTAATTGTAGGAACGGCCTACACCTCCTAACGAGGAGACTAGAAGGTCGCATTATTAGATGCGAACTTCCGTTCTACTAGTTAAAAATGCAAATATGCATCTCTTCCCTTTATCGGAAGGAGACACCTCGGGAAACTTATTCGCACCACGGTTTCAGACCAACGATGTGGAGATACAAGGATATGGAGGACCTGAGGTGGAGCTGGCGAAGGAAATGGTGTGGTTGTACTGACTAGCGGTTTAGTGGGGTGTACCAGGTGTCGTGAAGAAAATCTGCGAGAACATATGCTGTCCATGAAGAAGCAGAAGGAATCGGCGATGATCGTACTTGGAGAGAAGATGGAACGAAATATATATCATTTACTTACCGATACAATTATCTGGGGTCAACCATAATGATGGCCACATAAGTCTGTGAACTCACTTCGCTGGTATATTAATGATAGCCTTGTAAGCCAGTCTCTTGGGGTGCGGTAGGCGACCGGTTTGATTTAGAAGGAGAACAAACGTTTGATGAACCCTAAAAGCGACTGAGCTCCTTTGTCTGAGTTCACCAATCCGCTGTCTTCCAAAAGCCACACAATGTCTTCATGGCCACGCTGCTTCGCGATATCCAGGCAAGATGTCCCTTCGAGGTCTTTGGCTAGCGGATCGGCGCCTCGTTCCAGCAACAGTTTGACGCATTCCACGTTTCCCTGCCTACAAGCGCGGTAAAGTGCCGTGCCCTGCGACTCCCACGGCTCATCTTCAGTAAATGGATATCAAAACATGTCTCGGTCTTCGATGTTGAGACCGCGATCCAGTAGCAGTCTCAGCGCCTCCACATTCCCATTATCAGCAGCTGCCACCCCGGCCCCGGAATTCTCCAAATCATGTCCATAATCAAGCAGCAGCTTAAGCATTTCTTGATTAGCCCTATCTCCGCAGATCGTTCATGAGATAGCACTTGGCCCATGACACGGATCATCCGGTGTTGATCGATGTCCATGCTCAAGCAGCCACTTTGCAAAGTCATACTCACCGTCCATAACAGCACAAGCTAGTGCGTCGCCGTGAAACTCGTTTTCATGGGTGTTAAAATCAAAGCCGTGGTCGATTAGGATTTGGAAGATAGCAGTAGATGCCCCAGACACGGCGGAGGTGAAGAATTCACTATTGAAAGGTGTCTGAGGATGCCTCCAGCCTTGGTCACAACACCATTGCATGATTTGGGGCTGCCCATTTCGTGCAGCTTGTTTGGCGATTTCCTCCAGCGGCATGTTGGGTTGATAGAGATCTTTGAATCGGGTGACATCGCCTCTGGCAAGTTTGGGGGGATCATTGTGAAGTTTCCAAATTCGTTTTGATGGCGTGTCTGTTTGGTTGCGGATACCTCAGCGAGTGCGAAGATGAGTTCGCGATTTGTCGATGTAGGTAGCCTTGTGTGTGCGTCGACTGTTTGTACCTTGGGAAAAGCACTTATGTGTTGGTCGCTTGTGTCTCGTTATGTGTGGTAACTCGCGTCGCGGGTGTGTTGGTGTTGAACTGATCTTGTTGAGGTTCGCCTTGAACTCTTATATACATGTGGCATGAAATGAGTCATGAATTCACCATCTTACCAAAACATGGTACAAAGCAAGCCAAGTAATCGACCCAATCGACTGTTCGCTTCTCAACAGTGGCTATTACAATACTGTGGTGTTTTCGCCTGTAGTTCGCTGGTTGGTTGGTTTTCGCCTGTACTTCACTGGTTGAGCTTTACAGCTTTGTTGAGTAGTCCCTGAGCCGCTAGAAAGGCTTCCGCCGGTAATGAGTGGAGAGGACTTCTAATGAGTCGTCCCTGGAGAGTCGTTGCTGGCTTGTGATGTTCAAGCGACGGTGATGCGGCGAAGCGAGGCTTAGCCGTCTTGAGGTAGGTAAACGTAATCATCTGTGTTTCTTGTAGGTATAGCCTATAAAAGCATGTGAAGCCAGAACAGTTCCAGTTCCAGGCGATGCAGTGAGTATCTACATATGAAAATGTTCGTATTTAGTGAGTCACCAGCCCGGGTCTTTCGAAGCTCTAGATATCTTTACCGTATATAGTTTACCTAGCCCGAAAGGCAGCGTATCTGATTATCTCTAAGAAGCTCACTTCTGATTGACCGAAATTCGATGCTAAGATGTTTCCGCCCAGGACTTCGCAGATAACATAATCTGGTCACGTCATGATAATATTCACCCACTCACCATGACCGAGCAGAGGACATATCACTTCACTATCACGCTTATTAGGGGGAAATTTCACATTCAGGAAAGAGAAACGATTGGAATTGAAAAGAAAACCCCCATAGACGAGCGTGGTACTCAGTGACTGATGTTCCTCCCAGTAGCAAAAGCAATTGTCAGACTCCAGTTTTCCCTCTTCATCGGCTCTCGGGATCTAGCATCCCCCTCGCCCACCAAACATTGCCATCGTCCATATCAGGCAGCACCAAATCCTGTCCGTATTCGTAATCAACACGAATTATCTTGTCGACCATGCTAACTTCTTTCATCACCGGAAACTCTTTGCCGAAGAACATGCGATCCTTCTTCGGCGCAAGTCCCCTAGGAGTGACGAGGTAAACCGTGCCGGAAGACACCTCTGCGAAAACTTCTGACACCCAGACGATGAACCGTCCAGCCCTCATCGTCGCACGAAGCCTATTCGCCGCGGGTGACAATATTGGGCTTGGAAAAGACCATCTCCAGGTGTACGAGCTTGGCTGCTCGGATTTGTCGTTTCAATTCGATGATGTTCCGTTTGGCTGTTCTTCCGTTGGCGACGGCTACCGATGTGAAGAAGGCGGATCTGCGTGGACGGCGCGGCGCTGCTCGTAGGTAGATTTGGCGAAGCTCGTCTTTCGATACCGGTAGACGAAGCTTCTTCGGAGGGGCTTGACTCTTTTGTTTGGTGGGGCGGCGGGATCTGCGAGAAGCCGGGGCCGGAGAAGTCCAAAAACGAGGTGGAGTTCTGCAGCGTCAGTAGAGGAACAACAAGACACCAAGAAAACAGACCAAAAGAAAGAGATTACTTACCGTATACATGGTGAATAGAGAATGTATTGGAATGTATCAATAGTTGATGGAAAGCGAGTGGGTGGGTAAGTATGATGATGCAGAGTCGCTTTGGACTTGGGTTCGGCACGGGTTTGGTGGTCTTTCCCTTACCAGTATCCTTCTTCCCCAACCCTCTCTTTTGCTGCTTCCCACAACGCCTGCACGTGCGCACGCGTACAGAGAAGCGACCGACAAGCTTTTGGAAGAAAGAGGATACCTTACCTAGCTAGTGCACCCCCCCTGCTCCCTAACAAACTTTTCGCTAATGTTCACGCCAACGGCATCTGCATAGATCTGGATGTGCAACTACATATCTACTGGGTGAAGGGCGGTACCTGTCTCGTATTTTGAAATTCGGGTTTTAGATTTTCGCATCTGCAAATACCGAAGGCCCTTGGCGCGTGGGGCAGGTACAGATGCCCTAAATATAATTTCATCCTTACGTAATTCTTGTTACGCTAGACCTCACTAAAGCCCTAAAAAAACTTCTAACGCACCCCACATAATCTAAGAGTGAAATTCTATTACGGAGTACTCAAGAAGCATGTATTAATGGCGATACTCAAGGACTAAATTAGTATATAGATTATAGAATTAGGCAAATCTTCATCGAATACGATAAATACACAAGCATCGGTGGTTTAGTGGTAAAATTAGCCGTTGCCATCCAAGCAACATCGGCTAGCCCCGGGTTCGATTCCCGGCCGATGCATCAATACGTTTCTTTTGCTTGATCGTTCGATCTGCAATTTTTTTTCTTTGCGAAAGATCGATTGGCTTTGCGTAGCCACTCTGATCACTGTATTTTTGTAACTTGCAATCATGTACTCACCCAAAGCTTTGGATTAGGGGATAGACGACAAACTACACAACTGAACAATGCTTACTCGCCATGCACTGAACGTTTTGGTCGTGGAAAGGACCATTAGCCGCTGGAGGCGCTATAGGTAGGGCTCGAACACTTGATGCTTGGTACGTGGTCAAGTATCGAAGGGCTACCAGGTTGATAGCGATTCGTGTCTTCTACAGCTGAGTGGTTGGTACATTGCCATCTGCCATCCTTCTTACGTGACTTGTTAAGCTCCCAGGACGGTAGAAGTTGAACCTTCATCGCGGGCTGAGAAGATGTATAAAACGAGAGGTGAAGCTTTGGAAAGAGAGGAAAATGCTGGGTGAAGGGAAGAAAACAGAGAGGGTGGTGGTGTGTACGACCAGTCAGTGAAGCCAACGGACAATGCGGCGTCCCCTTCAGTGCCGCTGTTTTACGCCGCTTGGAGTCGCTTTTACACGATATTTTGCAAGAAGAATATGCGTCTTGGATTCGCGACTCGCTTTTGGGCTCCACGGAATCGTCTCGTAATGGTTCGGCTAACTTTCTCCAAAAGGTAAAGAGCACTTTGGCTGACCCACCGTCCGTGGACGACCATACCATCAAAGTAGGAGTTACACATCCTTCTTGGCTTCCATTTTTCACCAACACCCCGCCTCAGCGCTCGATTGTCAACCCTCATCGGCGGCCTAGATTTAATGCCTATACGTCCCAAGAACACCTGTAACTACCACCCCAAAGCCAAGAATCGAGAAGCATGGGCATCGAGAGCTTCGAGGGCACCCTGAGAGATGGCCGGCTCGACAGCGGCTCAAAAGGCCACAACGCCGACGCCAGACACCTCGTCCAAGTACAACAGACGGCGTTCAAAGGCCTTGGAGTCTTTGCGACAGCACCGATCCCCCGCGCGACCCGCATCCTTTCCGAACCTCTCTTGCTTGCTCTCGACGGCGGGGAAAACCCCGCCGAGATCCTAAGCGCCGTCAGCAAGCTCAGCGAGAGCGACCGAGCAAAGTATCTCGAACTCCACCCCTTCGCGCCGCCGGTACGCAAAGAGCTTTCGATGAAGTATATGGGCAGGCGGTGGGAAGCCCTCGCTCAATGGGAGCGCGATGCGATCGGCATCTACGACGCGAACAGCTTCGAGGTTGGCGTGTTCTTCCTCCCGAGCCGCATCAACCATTCGTGCATACCGAATGTGCATTACGAGTACAATCCCGCGATCCAGCGGGCCACATTCCACGCGGTGAGGGATATTGCGGAGGGTGAGGAACTGTTCATCTCTTACATCAACGGAGGCAGCCGGCCGAGGAATTGGAGACAGCCCAGGCTGGATATGTGGGGCTTTGTGTGTCAATGTGCAGCATGTGGAATGGACGGCGAGGGCAGGAAGAGAGAAGCGAGACGAAAGGAGATGTTCGAGCTCGACCAAAAGCTGGCCAAGCAGAGTGCCTACGGCGCTGAAATGACGGCTGCACAGGCACTCAAGGCCGCGACGCGCTTGGCCGGTCTACAGATTGCTGAGGGTGTCTTGAATCGTGAGCTCCGCACGTCGTATCATGATGCGGCGAGATATTGCCTCGAACTGGGTAACGCGAAGCTGGCGCTTCTTTGGGTGGAGAAGGAAGTCGCGCACGAGAAGATTTGCGTCGGAGAGGATCATCCCGTCTATGAGGCTGTCTCTGCGAGGAGAGGCTTGCTGGAAAATGTTGTTGCTGGGTCGGTGACGTTGGATCGGTCGCTCATGGAATCCTTTCACTGATATATATACCCCGCTATGGAGAGCTAGGCTGGTTGGAGCTAGTAGAAAACACAACCGTGAGACGTTTCCAGGATGTCGCTTTCTCGATAGCTACGAAGGCGATCAGGTCTCTGGCCGGTATACTTCATCGCTTACCTCTGACAATTGCCATGTAAACGCCCAGTGTCTCATCAAGCTACAAGTATCGTAATTTTTGTTTTACCTAATCAATTGTGCCTGAGGTGTTTCATCGAGGACAAAACAACGAAGACAAGATTCTTTCTGTTTTTCAGGCGATAGCTTCCAACTTTTGACGTCTCCTCAACTTCTTCCTCCATCTCTGGTACATCACAGAACTCCCCCGCCCCTTGTCCAATACCGAACCGATCGCAAATTGAAAAATTTGCTCTCCCTCCGAACCTATATATTCTTGCGGGGGATAAACATGGTTTAGATATGCCGAACATGTTAGCCGCAAGTGGGGAAGGACGGCGTTAACGGCTGCATGATGATCGACATGCCTCTCGCGCTGTAATTACCACGGACGACAGGCATAAAGAAACCAGGGGAGTCCCAGCCCTAGCTTCGCGCCGTACACTTCTCCTTCGGGAAACATCAACCAGGCCTCCCCCCTATAACTAACCGAAGTAGAGATATTATTAAAGCTTATGTTTTGCAGGATAGTACTTCAATCCCAAGAAACATATCCAATTGACCTTGACCCTACCTATTGTTATCACGAACCCAAGCCTTTCAAGATGATGTTTACAAGGTGGTTTCAATTGGTGCTGCTCAATGCTGGAAATACATCGGCAGGCGCACTCCAACAACGACAGAATGGCACCGACGACTTTCAATCGAAATGCTCCGCCATCGCATCCGAACTCCAACTCGAGAATACGACGGTCTACTTGTCCCAATTTGTCGCTGCCGGCACCAACCTCAGTCTACCTGACAACAATGTGACGTGCGGAACACCATACCAGGTCGTCCCCCAGGATATATGCCGTCTATCTCTCTATGTTGCTACCTCAAATCGCTCGGGCATCAATCTGGAGGCGTGGCTCCCGTCAAACTGGACTGGACGATTCCTCAGTGTCGGCAATGGCGGATTGGCTGGATGCATCGGTTACGATGATATTGCCTATGGATCGAGCCTTGGCTTTGCCGCGGTCGGTGGGAATAACGGCCATAACGGTACCAGCGGAGGCGCTTTTTACAACAACGCCGACGTGTTGGAGGACTTTGCGTACCGGTCGTAAGTAGAATAGAACAATGGACCAAATAAACGCTTACCCTGATAGCATTCACACCGGCGTCGTAATCGGCAAGCAGATCACCAAGACTTTCTATGGCTCTGCACACAAGAAGTCATATTATATGGGATGCTCTACCGGAGGCCGTCAAGGGTTCAAGTCTGCCCAAAGCTTCCCGGAAGATTTCGACGGTATTGTCGCTGGGGCACCAGCCATTGCCTTCGATAACCTGACATCCTGGAGTGGCCATTTTTATCCCATCCTTGGCCCCGTCAACTCGTCGACTTTTGTTCCCTCGAATTTGTGGTCTGTCATCCATGCCGATGTGCTCAAACAATGCGACACGCTTGATAATTACGCAGATGGCGTCATCGAGGATGCGTCAATCTGTAACTACACAGCGTCAGGCCTTCTTTGTGGAAGCAGCCCAAACTCCTCGGCGTGTTTGACCCAGACACAAGTCAACTCCGTGAACCAGATCTATGCCCCGACTCTGGCGTCGGATGGATCGCTTGTGTATCCTCGTATGCAGCCTGGATCGGAGATTCTTGCCGCCGTCATTCTCTACAGCGGAGCAGCATTCCCATATACGACCGATTTCTTCAGGTATGCCATCTACAACGACACCACCTGGGACTATACGAAGATCAACACGACGGACTATGAGAACGCTGCTCGCATCAATCCCTTCAATATCCAAACGTGGGAAGGCGATCTCGGTGCAGTCCAGGGCCGAGGTGCGAAAATCCTGCACTGGCATGGACAGATGGATGCCATCATCAGCTCTGAAAACTCTCCACGATATTACGAGCACGTATCCGAGACTATGGGCTTGTCGCCTGCCGAGTTGGACGACTTCTACCGTTTCTTCCGAGTCAGTGGAACTGGGCATTGCAGCGGCGGTGATGGTGCCTCCATCATCGGTCAAAATATAGATGCGGTGAAAAGTTTGGATCCAAGCGAGAATGTTCTCATGGCGGTAGTAGACTGGGTGGAGAACGGAAATGCCCCCGAAACAATCACCGGCACGAAATGGAAGAACGACACGCAGAGCGCAGGTGTGGAGTACAAGAGGGCTCACTGCAGGTATCCTCGGCGGAACCAGTACAAGGGAGAAGGCGATGCGAGCGTCGTTGCCAACTGGGAGTGCGTGGAGTAGACCGTCAGGGGGGGTTTATGGTGTGTAGCTAACTGAATGAATAATGATCCTATTTCACTGAGCATACAGTGACGCAACCCTACAAACGCTTTCCTCACCTCAACCCGGTCCGTCTCCCTCTCCGAGTCTCCCCACTAAATCGTTCGACGCGTGCCCACGTGTTTCTATATATTCCCCCGCCTTCCACTGCTCCCTTCTCCCTCACACACACCCACACCCGCCCCCCGCGCACACTGGTCGTCCACCCCAAATCGTCAACCCGATACGGAAACCCAGCATACGCGACCCAGACTCAATTGCTGCAACAATGGATGGCGCTCCCAGCCGCCCGAAAATGCAAAACAGCATTGCAGTCCCCACCCTCAACATCTCTACACACCGCGCCCAGCATCTTGACACCGCCATGTCGCCGCCAACTGCGCACCAGCTGCCCATCACGCAACTGCCCTCTCCGCCGACCGAAGAGAAGGGCGCGCCGCACCTCGAGTCCCCCACGCAAATCACGCCGCCCCCAAAGCATCGCGACAAGAGCTCACTGCCCGGCATCCTTCCCGCCTCGCCATCACCTGCAGGCGCCATGACCCCTTCCGATGACGACAAGGTGCGCGCCACGCCCGAACAGCAATTCGGTCGCACCGACTCAGTGCCGGAGGCGTCGCCCTCACCCACGCCTCGGCGGTCTACTCGGGGCCGTAAGCGTAAGGCTAAGGACGGTGCTGTTGAGCCGGATGTTGCACTTGGTGGACGGAAGGTTAAGAAGGTGAAGGTTGAGAAGGAAGAGTTGAAGGAAGAGTTGAAGGAAGAGTTGAAGGAGGTGAAGAAGTCGGTGGAGAAGGAGGTCAAGAAGTCGGTGGAGAAGGAAGTCGAGGAAGTGGTGCCGCAGACCCGCTCATCCCCGTCCCTCAAGCGCAAGGCGGATGAAGATGGCGATGATAAAGAGGATTCTGCCATCGCCATAACCCCTGAACGCAAGAAAGCGAAGGGTGCACAGAAGCCGAAGGAGCTTGTACCTGATGCTCCCGGTACCCCCGGCAAGCATCCAGCTAGTTGCCCGACAAAGCGCGCCGCCCCCTACACCAACGTCTTCCAGAAATCAACAGGTATTATCAAGAGTGCTAAGAAGACGCCACCCAACCTGGCTGGCAGCCCATTACTCCAGCAAGAAGCCGTGAAGGCGCTCCAGAACCTCATCAACCTCATCGACACCACATCTGCCCTATCAGCCGGTAGGCTCAATGGCAGCTGTGAAAACGAGTCGGTCACTCTGAGTGGTGGCACGCGGACGCTTCAGGCCCGGAAATGCGGCCACAATGTTCATCCTGGCTTGCTTGGCTACTCCAACGAGTCCTGTCCGATGTGCCAGTTCGCGGAGGATTTACATTCGCTCAAAGAGAGCGTTGATGTTGTCAAAGCTCATGGCGGATTTTGGGCATGGAGGGCAAAAGGCTACGATTCCCCACTTGTAAGAGCTCTTTCCAAGGATGGCTACAGGAAATGGAGCGAACTCCATATCAAGACCCACAACTGGATCGGCCAGTGCGAAATGTTGCACGTCATCGAGAAGAGGTGGGCTGCTCAGAACCCTGATGTTGTCGAGCTGGATCAAGATGAATGGGACACATTCACCGCAGAGGACACGCTGGTATTGTGGCACTTGATACAGAATCACCCCGAAGAACAGGATGCGAAGAACGATGTGCTGTGGTGTCAGACTGATGCGATAAGCACCAGCAACCAGCTAGCCATCGGCATCCACAACGAGGTCATGGCCTACCGATACCATGACTACTATAAGGGTGAGAGGGACCCTAGACCACAGGGTGTTGCCCTCGTTCCAGACGTAGCCAAGCGCCCTCGTTTTGCCGATGCGAGCGTACGGTTCAGCGACTCTGTCTATGTTCGCACCGAAGCGGATATCGACGTCCTTCGAAAGTCTGCTACCCTTGTCACGACCCACAGGAATGCCGCCAGGCCACGCAGTATCCTCCGAACGACCACAGAGTCTCAGCCTCGTTCACGCCAGCCTTCTATGACACGTTTCATGACTGGTGGCAATGGTGTAGCCGTAGAGCCTATTGACAACAAGACGACGAAGATCAAGAACAGCCGAAGCTTCTACAATATTCGGGGCCGGAACCAGGCTCGGAAGTACTCAGTTGTTTCGCCAACGTTGAAAGTCAATACGAGCGGAAGCCATAGCAAGCGCATGGGGCCAGAGGCTGGATGGAGGTGGTGGGAGACTGCCGTCCAAATCCAGAAAAACCAAGCCGTGGCATGGGATATCCTGGAAGGCCTAGACGAGAATCTCCACGACGAAGACGTTGTGAACGAAAACAGACTCATCCATCAAGACGGTGTAGTGGTTCGCAAAGCTCGTGGATGCGGCCATACTCTCCATCCCGGACTTCTCGGTTATGACCGCTCGGAATGCCCCCCCTGCCAACTGGAAGTTATTCTTGACAAGGTACAAGCCTGTGAAGCCGCTTTGGATCAATGGCAAGGCCTCAGCAGGGAGGAGATCCTTTCGAGGAGCGACGAATTCGAGCTGGTCGCCAACGACTGGTATAAGTCCAACCGTGAACTGCATGGTTTGATGAACAATTGTGGATGGTGGTCGAAGCGGGAGAAGGACTGGGAAGCCGTCGAAAAATTCGACCCGGCTATCATGAGGAACTGGGCCACCTCCTCCGCTACTCATACCATCCGTCTGTACAGGGAGACGGACAAGCGTGTGCGACTGCATGACGGCCCTAGGTATGTCCAATCGTTCCTCTTCGAGGGCCCAGAGTATGGTTATACGCCCAATAGAGAGGATAGAGGTCAAGTGTTTCCGCCGGCCGGGCCTCCCGACCGCCCTATCCGCCGCTGACCGCAAACGCGTCGCGGCGTCGCCCGAAACACCGGCGCATGGTACGTTCTCCCAATTGCATTGTCCAAGGAGAGAGAGAAAACGCAATGTACTAACGCATCCAGAACCTCCACCTCGACTCGTTCAGTAGGCCGGGAATCCATCTCCTGCTTTCCACCCACCCATTCCGCAAATTTCGGCCAACATCCATGATCATAACGGCGCGAGGAATATCCATTGCAACACCACCTCCACCCGCATATCCTCGCATTCCACCCGGATCCCCACGCCCTGGCCTTTCTTCAAAAAGTCGCCCCTTTGGACATGGATACTAAATTGCGCGCCTTTGCGCCTTTCCACGACGCTGCATTCGTCTAGGTAGAAGCCCCGAGGGCTTCCCAGCTGCAGTGTCGCACAAACTTGCCCGACCCTTTCTTTCTTGCTTCCCGTGTCTTAATTGTTCAGAATTTTCAGTGCATGAATCCAGCAGATGGATTGATTCCGAGTTTTTACAGAGGGGCTTTTGTTTTAATTCATGTCTTTCTCAGCGAGTTTCCCCCCTTTCAAGAGAGACAGACCCCCCACAGGATGCGACTGGAAAGCCCGGTCTTACTTACTGTATGATGATCAAAAAACAAAACAATGAAAATCCAATCCAATCCAATCCATCATTCCTCTCCCTCCATGTCCATGAATCCCACCTACCCGCCTCACTTTCCCTTCCCTCCTCTTTCTCCCTCTTACCCATCATTTCCCACCCCTCTCGTACTCCTCCCACGCCCTCCTCGCCCCATCGACATCACCAACGAACCCACCCACCCCCCTCCCCTCCACCATGACATCCACCAACTCGCCCTCAAACCGCGCAACAACGTGCCCAAACGCGCCCTCCTTGTCCAAAAACCTCCTCTCATCGGGTTCGATTACGTCTTTGTAGTAGGGATCGTTGAATGCGGCGGCGAGGTCTTGCAGGGAGTGGACGACGAAGATGGCAATGCCGTCGAAGGGGACGGGGCCAGTGGTGTCGGAGATGTCGTGGGTGGGCGTGGTGTTTGGGAGGATTGTTCCGGCGGTGTGGGTCTGTTGATAGCGTCTTATGTCATGTTTCTCAGCCCAGGGGACGACCTTGGGCGCGTGCACGGTTTTCCAGTGCGTGGAGAATTGTGCAGGGGAGAGGTTGGGGTTGCGTTTTATGTAGGCTGTTATCTGGATGGGGTTGGCTTCTGCCATGGTTTCCGTCGTTGGTGGTGTCTCTGTCTCGATCCCACAACGACGTCGATGGATGGAATGGGTGGGTACAAGTTAGTTATGAGACTGATGTTCGATGGAAGATGCTGGTCTATACACATCCGCGAGTGCGTGCGTGCGTGCGTGCGTATATAAATCCGTCCGTATAGGGGGGATAAATGCGGTTGCCTGGACACACCGATGACAGGTGGTACCATGAAGCCTACCTATGCACCTACTAAGCAAAGTAAGTGGGGATACGCAGCCCTATCGTAAAGCTTGACGGAAGATGGTGTTGTTACACATGGTAAGAACATTGTGCCTATCCGAAGCTAGACTATCAAGCTTGGTTCAATCCCGTCTTCGCTTAGCTCTGCAGCTTACTTCCCCCCGTACAAAGAAACGAGATACTCAACCTCATCCTCCCCATAACTCGTCCAGATATCCTTCTCCCTCGCCTCCCACCCCAACCTCCTGATCCTCACCGCACGACTCCTCGAATTCCCCCCCATCGGTATATCCGAATGCGGCCCGAACAAGTCCCCATAATGCGCCTCCTCAAACGTCCTCGTCTCCGCACTCGCAATCTTCCCCAACTTGGCCAG
Organism: Corynespora olivacea; assembly: GCA_019202945.1. Taxonomy (NCBI): domain Eukaryota; kingdom Fungi; phylum Ascomycota; class Dothideomycetes; order Pleosporales; family Corynesporascaceae; genus Corynespora; species Corynespora olivacea. The sequence continues at coordinate 26,371 of JAGQEM010000252.1, forward strand.
CTCACCCCCCACATGCTCCGCGAGTTCCTTCCACGTTATCTCGTGCCCGTTTTCGACGAAGAAGTACGGGTTGGCGAGCAGGTCTGCGGTCAAAGGTTTGGCGGACGTGAGGTCGGAGAGGAGGAGCACGTAGGCGCGTGCGACGTCCAGGGCGTGCACGGTGCTCCAGACGTTGAGGCCTGCGCCGATGTGGCCGGCGAAACCGTGCTTGAGCGCGAATTCCGTGACCTTGGGGAGCGACATTGAGACTTTCTTGTGCGCGGGGTTGAAGCCGTAGATTACGGGTGGGAGGATGACGGCGAGTTTCGCCTTGGTGCCGAATTCCTGAGCAGCTTTTATGACCTCCAGGTCGACGGGTCGGTGGATTGCCGTATCGGGTAGCGCATCGATCATGGACGGATCGTCGTCGCTGTAGATCTTGTCGGATTTGTAGCGACCTCTTGCGTCGTCGAGGAGGAGGCCGGTGCCGCTGGTGTGGAGGAGCGTGGTGGGCAGGGAGGCTTGCACGCGTTGGCGGAGCCCGGCGTTGATGGCGGCGGTGCTGGGGATGTGGTCGCTGGACCCCGTGTTGATCGTGATGGGGTGTTTGGCGACTTCGGCGGTGATGAGGTCGAGGTCGTCGAGGGTACCGTGGATGGTTTTGATGCCTCTCTTTTCCAGCGCAAGGGCTACGTTGCGGTCGCGGAGGAAGACGGTTACCTGGTAGTTGGCGGCGAGGAGCTGGTCGATCACGTAGTGGCCCACGTAGCCTGCGCCCACAAGGAAGACGGATTGGGGTTGAGACGTCATGTTTGGGAAATGGAATGGGATGAGATGATGAGAGGGGCGGATGGATGGATGGATGGATGGATGGATGAGTGAAAGAGGATATCGATATTGGGAGCATGTTGTATTCTGGACCTGTTTTATACTCGAGAGTGGTGGATCGCGGCCGCGGGCTGCAAAAGGGTGTGCAGAATCATGGTGTCAAAAGGTGCAATTCCTGACCGAGCAGCAGGCGGACCTGGCCGTAATCGTTGGTCGAATTCGGAAAGCCAGGTCACAGAACGGACGCTTTCCTCTCTTGATATGCGGACTTGGTGCGGGCAACGTCGGGGAGTTGCGCACTTTCAGGCTGCTGACAAATATTCCGACTTCTTCTGCGGACCCTCTCAGTTCTTCTCGTACGGAAAGCCCGCGCCTTCTTCCACGGCAGCAGCCCGCTCCTTCCTGGCCCTCCGTCGCTCCCTCCTCTCCATCTCCCTCGCAACCGCCTTGGCCAGCTTCCTTCTTTCCTCCCTCTCCCGCTCCTTCGCCAAGACCTTGGCCCCCTTTCCGCTCCACACCTTCCTGAACTCCTTGCGCCACATCTGGGGAAAGGTCAGGAGCCTGTCCGCCTCCGCCTCGGCTTCGCGCTCGCTGCGTTCGGCCTCGTCGTCCGTGTCGAAGAAGTCGGACTCGTCATCATCGTCGTTGTCGGCCAGGAGCTTGGATGAGGACTCCGGGTGGGAGGCTTGGAGGGCGCGCTCCCTGTCCCATTTCTTGGTGCGCGAGTAGGCGACCACGGCGGTGGCTGCGATGCCCGCGCCGAGCGGGAGCAGCAGCAGCGAGCCGAGGAAGCAGACGGCGAGGACCTCGTCGGTGACCATCGTGAAGCTGGTGTACTGGTATACTTGCTATAGGATGGGTGTTTGTGTAAAGGTGGTGGGTTGGGTTGCTTGTTTGTCACGTTACTGGTTATTGTACGGAACAGTAGAGGTCGCCACCGAGCGGAGTCGAAGAGTGCAGCGGTGCATTCGCTTACGTCATATCACCTCTCTACCGTCATCCCACGTGACCATTCCATTTTGCTTCGTACGCCTGCAGTGTTGATGGTCTGGTGTAGAGTGTTTAGTGCTCGAAGCACATGAGGACCATTGTCCATGGCAAGCTACATTGACCCTACGAAATCGATCCTCTGTCTGTTTGTCCAACATGCCCAGATGTTCTCACCCTGTCGAAGCTCGATTCTGGCCTCTCTGCCATGACCCCGATTGACGTGCAGCTTCAGTCAATCGCACGCGACGCCGCAAAGATGTTCGAGGTTTGTGGTGTTCGTAGTTGATTAATGCTTCTTTCTTTCTTTCTTCCTTCCTTCCTTCCCTTTCTGCAATTTATGTGTCACGTTCTCTGTACTTATTCTCCCCTCGTTGAAGGTTTCGTGGGATATGTTGAAGAGGAGGGTGTAAACGGCCGCTTCAATTCTGCTAGATTATATGTTGCACGCATAACATGCCCATCCGCCCGCCCTGTTGATACAGCGAATCGCATACAGGTGATGTCCACAGTTCGTCCGTCCGTCCGACCGACCGACCGAGCAAATCTAACCACATCCCATATCCCATGTCCCATGTCCCATGTCCTATCCCAGACCCCATTACCCATAATTTCCCCCCCGCAGCGTGAGCCCAATTCTAAACCTCACCGACCAACCCACCGCCCACTAAGAACCCTCCACATCCCCAATCTTCCGCTTCCCGGGCACCTTCCCTCCCTCATCATCCGCATCATCTCCCTCGCTCCACTCCACAACCTCCCACTCCACCCGCACCCCGCCATCCCGCGACCCAAGCCCCCCGCGCTGCTGCTTGAAGCGGCCCAACCCCGTGTGCTCCACCAACTCTTCGAACCACGGCGCGCCCCGCGTCATGGGCTCCGTTCGCGGCGTGGTACGGAGCTGCGTCTGTCGAGACTGCGGCCGTGTTGGCGATGATCGACCTGCGACCTGACCCTCTTCGTCGCTGCTATCCCCCCCACCTAGCCATCCGAGCTGCGCCAGCAATGCCTGATCTTCATCCAGCAGGCTGCCGACGGTGAGGCTGATGTGTTGCGAGTCTTCGGGCGTGCGCTCGTGCCAGGAGGTGAGGTTCGTGCCGCAGTAGCCGCAGAACTGGCGGCGGGTGTCGGAAGCACGGTGCGAGGGGTACGGCGAGGGAGAAATGAAGGTACGCGATATACTCGTGCGGTCCTCGTCGGGGAACTGCGCGAAGGTGGCGGATGTGTACCAGAGGAGGGGGACGCGGAGCCAGAGGGTGAGGGGGCTGGCCGAATGGTGGCCTGGGGGTGTTTTGTTGGTCAGTGACGGGAAGGAAGGGAGGAAGGGAGGAAGGGAGGAGAGAAGGAAGATACATACGAGACGCCGAACTATCGTCGTACCGCAACTCAACAAGCCGCATCTCCTCCCGCGGAACATCAACCGTATACCGATTGCGCCCGCAGGCGCAGGCGCCATGCAGCTGCGTGTGCGTATGGGCGGCCATGCGGGGCCAGCAGTCGGTCAGTCAGCCAGTCAGTCAGCCAGTCGGTCAGTCAGTCAATCAATCAATCAATCAATCGATCGATCGTGTTGTGCGTGATTTGTCCTTCACCCTCAACGGTATGTATGTCGCGGTGCAGACGCCGGAAGGGTTCGGGCTGGTGGGGAAGGTCAATGTGTTTAAATTGTTTGTCGCGGTGCATGCACGGGGTGGGTGTCGGGGTGCATGTGGGGTGTGGGTGCAGAGGTGTGGGCCTGTGATTGGTTGGGGCTGTGGGGGTCTGACGTCGTCGTGGAAGGTTCTGGGATGGACGTTGGACATTTTTGAAGGTGCGTGGTGTCGCTGAAGCAACCGGTCGACAGTTCCGTATTTCGTACACGGCACCTGGAAATCTGCGAATGGAGATTGTTGTACGTTGATACACAGCATGTCACCCTGCTTGTAGTTGCAAGGTACCACCGCTGCTACCATCACTACGACTGCTGTGCGCTCAACTCGCAAGCTTGGTCTTGTTGTGCAGCCAACAACTACGTGGGCAGGTATCGGGCTTCTGGAAACATCTGGAAACATCTGCAAACATCTGCAACAACGCACCGTGGACCGATCACCGACAGATACAGGTCGAGAATTGTGCATTCGGTTCGTATGTCTGACGAGCTTCGTGCGTGCTGCTACTTCGTACAGGATGATGCTTCGCAGAGCCAACATGAATAAACTCGCAAGGAATCTACCTCTATCACCCCATATCATACAACATCCAACGTGCCACCCTCTAAAACTTGTACACCTGGTCCTTGCTGTACCCGAGATCCTTCAGGTATCCCGCAAGCTCGCCCTGATCTTGCGGGCTCTTCTTTCCGCCGCTGATGGCCTTGTACATACCCGGCGGCCCACACACAAAGACCTTGATCTTCTCGCCCTCCTTCGGCTCCGGCAGCACCGTCTTCAGCAGCTCCTTGGTCACGAAGCCCTTGCCGCCCTGCCACTGCTCCGGCGGCTGGTCCAGCACGTAGAAGGCGCGGAATCGCTGCGGGTACGTGTTCTCGAGGTGCCCGAGCTCCTTCTTCAGCAGGATATCCTCCTCGGAGATGTTGCCGAAGACGAGCGTCACCTTCGTCTTGTCCTCGGGGTTCTTGAAGATGGCGTTCGCCACCTGCCACATGGGTGTGATGCCCGTGCCTCCCGCGATCAGCGCGACGTGCTCAAACTCGTTCGGTTTTAACTGGTACTTGGGGATGGGGCCCTTGATATCCAGCCGCTGGCCCACCTCGAGGTCGTGGAGGTGCGTCGACATGGGGCCGTTGGGGTACTTCTTGACGATGAAGTCGACGGTGCCCCTTTGGTCTGCAACGAGTCAGACAGCCCATGCACCGTGCTCCCGGTGTTCGACTTACCAACATCGCTCGTGGGCGTGTAGGGCCGGATGACGGGCTTCTCCATCTCCGGGCCCTTGAACTTGGTGATGACGGCCGACGCGACCGACAGCCCGCTCTCCATGTCCGCCTCGGGCAGCGAGAAGGTGAGCTTCTTGGTGTTGTGGTTCACAATCTCCGCATTTTCCAGCTTCAGCGAAAGGAAGCCCTGCTCGCCGCCGGTGAAGGCAGCCTTTCCGGGCGCCCCGGTAACCGCGGGGACATTTTGCGCCTCCTTCGAGGGCGGCGGCGTGCTTCGTCGCAAGTAAAAGTAGCCGCCGGAGACGCCGGCGAGGGCGATGCCGGTATAGAGAAGCCCATTGCTTCCGCCACTCTTGGGGGCTTCGGTCGCGTAACGGCGCACCTGCTGGCGGGCTGTTAGCTGCGCTTTTGCAAAGACGAAGACATCAGACGTACCCGATGCAGCGCATTGGCCGGTCTAAAAACCTGTCGGGCGAACATTGCGCGAGGAATTGGTGATAACCAAGTAAATAAACAGGACGGGAGAAGCGTAGAGTGCAGCTGCGGAGGGAAAGAGCGATGCGGTGGTGGTGCTGTGCTATTGCTCCGTCAGCAAGCTCTGAGCCGCCAAGCAAACGTCATCGTCGCTTCCTTACATAGTACAACACCACGCTAGCCATCACGACATTCATTCACATTTCTCACCGTCCCACCTCTTTGCCTAATTTTTTTTATATCCCTGAGATGCAGTCGGCGCCCATTTTCCGTTTTCGTTTCCGCCAACGACAGCACGTTCCGAGCCGCTGTATCTCATCTGAGTGCTATTTAGCCTGACTTCGTATCGTTTGCATGTGCTGAGATATATCATCTCGATTACAAATGGACGGCTATATCCTGAAATTCAATCGTCACTACAGATCACTTCTATTACTTTATATAAGTTGAACGGACTCTGGGGCACGGATTCGCGATCGCGAACCTGCACGGCAGCATGAGGTCCTTACTATTCGTACTATTAGTCGGACTTGCCACCTCTTCGACCATACACAAGCGAGCATCATGTACTGTTCAATCTCTCCATGACCCATCAAAAGACGACGCGCCTGCCATCAATTACGCACTGAAGACTTGTGGAACGACAATAGTACCGGTCAATCAAACCTTCAACATCCACTCCCCACTCGACCTGTCTGCCTGTCGAGCGTGCGGATTCCAGATCGATGGCGTCCTCAATATATCATCTGACTGGGACTACTGGAAATCCCAGTCCGCAGCCATAAACATCCCAAAAACGACCGCAGCTGTTATATCCACTGACGGATACACTGGTGTCATCAACGCTAACAATTTCGGATGGAGCAACAAGGGAAGTCTGCCGGGAAGCGCGCCAAAGCTATTCAGCATAAGTGACGCGAGCTATCAGATCCACATCCGAGGGCTCAAAATAAAAAACATCCCCGGCACTGCATTCCACATCCACTCCGCAAGTTCGGCTGTTCGCTTTTACGACATCGACTTCCAAGATGCCGCCACGACTGGCTATCTGATCGAACAAGCTCAGCACGTATATGTATGGAATAACACCATCCGCGCCACCGGATCTTGCGTTTCCATAGTGCCAAATTCCTCAAATGTCCAAGTTGAAGAGTCTTCGTGTTTCACAACCGCTGGAGCGTCACAAACCGGTTTTGAGCTCCAGTTCCCAGCCGGCAAGGGACTAGATTGGATCCGCCACATCTTTGTTAAAAGTGTGAAAGCAATCGGCAGCATGGATGTCGTGACCTTCTCGCCCGGCTCTGGCGATGGTCAGCCTTATCCTGTTGAGGTCGCAAATGCAACCTTCACCAATGTCACAATCAGTGGGCCCGCAAAGCAAGCAGTGTTGATACAAGAGAGTCAAAACGCCATCACCGCGACCGACACAACGTTCCGGAACTTCAAAGGTGAGGTGCAGAAAGAGAGTAACCTGAAGTGTACCGGCGCGACTGATTTGTGCGAGTTCACGGCGGAGAATTGGGAGATTGTGGTGGGGAGTTAGACTTGTGAAGAGCAAGGAATACGTACGAGTTGTCGTCTAGCTAAACATAATACCCCTCTGGTAATCACTCGAGTGGCCTCGGGTTCACGACAAACAATTCAATCATCCTGTTCATAATTCATTCATCTGCGAATCGCTCCATTCTTTGCCTGCTTCTTTTATAACTATACCCCGCGTCCAATCACTGTCTGCCCTACATCTCTCTTACCAAAGCAGATATCTACAAAATTCGAGTCGAATGCTACCGGTACTCAACCCGTGCAGAAATGCATTTCCATTAAACACAGAATTGTCACTTCATGACCGACGCGAACACCTATCCAGCCTCCCAACCCACGCCAACCATCTATTTCTGGAACCACCAAGAAGAACTTACTTAATCCTTTGTTCGGTCCCTCCAAAGCATAATTCCCCAAAACAGTGTTGACATTGTCTCATCCGACACACGACTGCCATGCACGCTTTCCGCACACCGTATCTACACAATGCGCATCTTCGATCTCGTTTCGTACAAAAGCCCCGGGGCTTCCCGTATGGATCTCTCTCCGGAACCTGCTTCGCTTTTGGTGTGCCCGGTGTTTTCCTTTCTCTCCCCTCCTCTCCCTTCCCTTTGCTTCCCTTTGCGAGTCCTAGATCCTGGTGATCTAGCCCCCACAAAAAGCAAAAGACATGTTCCCTAAGACGTACACGTCGGGCAGGACAGACGAGGCGGCGCTAATGAGCATGTATGCGGAATTCGACATCGATATTGCTTTGGATAGAGCCGTGGATGTCTATGTTGATGATGAGGGGGGGGAGGAGGAGGAGGGGGAAGAGGAGTGTATGGAGGGAGGCTTGGAACTCCCATGTTCCTCGTCGCCTACATCATCGTCCACTCCTTCTACTTCCTCTCCTTTGTCTACTTCGCAGGATGCCGAAGATACCGAGGACGACGAGAACAAAGACGGTCTCTTCTACACCCAGCAATTCTACCAGGCATCCGAGTCCTCGCTGTCGTTCTTCACATCGCACGCCCTGGAAGCGGGGCTGAGCATGTCGTATGAAGTCTTTTTCGACGTGGAGGGTGTCATGGGTGAGGTGGAATGCGTCCCTGTGGATCTGGACAAGAAGTATCGGGGCGCTGTTGCGGAGTCTGGTTCCATTTGCAGCGGAGAGGACGCCGTTGAAGATGCTAGGTTGACTGGCTGTGAGGGATTGCAGTCTGGCACTGCTGTTGCTTCCGTGCCTGATGTGAGCGAGAGCGAGAACGCGGATAAAGGGGTGCGGGATGTATCTTCAGGCCCATCTTTTTTATCTACGGAAGATACTGAAGGCGTTGCGAGGATATCTGCTGCTCCTGCTGCTGCTGCTAACGCGGCTGTAAACTCCATCACTGCCGCCCCTCTTGATCCTATATATATCTCTCTCCTCTTCCCGGGTTTCGGGCTCCTCCCGGGTATTGAGCACCTGACTAACGTCCAAGTCCGCCCTGTTCTAATTAATCCCGACCTCAATGGGTCGGGTGAGAGTTTTACGGGGATTGCTGCTGCTGATACCACAGAACCCGAACGAGAACCGGAACCGGAACCGGAATCGAAACCGGAATCGGAACTGAAATCGCAATCGTTTGATGATGTAGTCGACGATGATGCCGATGCCGATGCCGATGTCGATGTCGATGCCGATATCTGCCACATCATTGATTCGTACCTAAACCTATCTGCGCACGAGGATGTGGCAGGTGAACATCGAATGCATGAAGCTGTTGATGGGGAAGTCCCAAGTTCTAGTTCTAGTTCTAGTTTTCGTTCTGATACAGCGTCTGAATGGGCTGATCTTATGCGGTATGTGGGTATGCATGGTGTCTTTGAAGGTAGAAATGCCGACGTAGATGACGATGACGAGCAGCAGCAGGAAGTCGAAAAAGAGAACAAAGAAGTGCAGGCTGACCATGGTATCGAAACTAACTTCGTAAACACCAAGCCCCAGTCTCTCTCTTACTTCGACGTCAGAACACAGACCCAGCTAAGTTACACCACAACATCCCCACTCCCCACGGCCCGCGAAATCGATTTGGAGAACACAAAAGAAACAACGTACGATGTCTTCAACGCTACAATCGACGGGAGGGTAGCTGGAGAAAAGTACCTTCCCTATCGTCTCCCAACATTCCACCACGAACCTACTCTTACTGAATATATCCCCTACCACCTCCCCACCCACCATCCCTGGAACCGGAAAAAGAACACTGCCGGACGCATATATATACCGTACCGCCTTCCCGGTCACCCACGCGCTTCCTTCGGTTCAGGCTTGGCATACATACCGTACCGTCCTCCCCCTCCCCAGCACCACGCTGGTCAGCCGCAGGTGCATGACCGCGGCCCCCCTGAGAACGCTCAGAGTCGTGGGTTGCGTGTGCCGGAAACAGTGAGAGAGTGGCAGACGAGGCGACATGTACCTACACTGGCTCCTCTGGTCGAGTCTACGTTTGAGCCTTCTTCGTCTTCGTCGTCGTGTGAGAAACCGTTGCCGCCTTTGCCGTCTTCTGTTTACTCTTCGCCTGAGAAGCTGCTGCCGCCTTTGCCACGGGAGGAGGGGGATTCTGTGATTGATTCTATGGGGTTCAGGGATAGCGCTGTTGTGTATATGGCAGTGCGACGTGCGGGCTTCTTGGACGATGAGTTTGAGGATGAGCCGGCTGTTGAGGTGGAGGCTGCTCGGCCCAGTAGTAACGGTGGACAGATCGTTGGCAATGGATGTGGGGAGTGCTTGTCTGCTGCGTCTAGGCGTCAGTCTTCTTTTGCGGGACTTGGTGGGGATGTTTGCGGCGAGTTGGGGCTTGATAGGTATGTGGCTCATCGGCGGCATGCGATTGATAATCTAGCATGTGATGCTGACCCTGACCCTGTTCACTCTGGCTCGGTTGGGGAGGTGGAGGTGGTGGAACTGCAGGGTACTCCGGTCCCTGTCCACAACCTGCTCCGTCGAATGTGTGCATTTCAGAGATGGAAATGCAGCAGCGTGTTGGGCGCGAGACGCAGCGCTATACGAAGCTCGCCGGTACAACGGCGGCTGATGAGGCGCGCGCAGTTACGATGTCTGGGGGGATAGTGCGTGAGGTATACATTCCTACCTCCGCTTCTCCTCATCTCACCACTCCGGATTCGCTTCTAGAAGTTGGGGTTGAGCCTCCGGGCGTGAGTGGTTGGATTCTGAGACGGGATATTTTTTTCACTCATGTCCTTCTCGTGGATAGCGACGTCTACAACTTGTTGGCCTTTTGGGGGAAGGAAACGAAATGAAATGGCTGGACCTTTCTGTAAATAGTAATCAATAATTTGGAATGAAAAAGAGGTACTGTCATAGCAGTGACGTGACGTGATGTTTGAGTGGAGCGGAGTGGAATCTTGTCATTCCAACTCGCGGATATATTGTAGCATGGTACGAGTGGAACGGGTGACTGACTCGAAATTTTCGCAGCTAGTCACATGGTACAGCGAGCTTACGATCAGTGTCAAACTGGTAAGCGAAAGACCGCGGTAATCTTCCAGGTCTCGCTACGTGATGTGTTCTTGCACCGAGTAGCCCTGATCTAACTTCAATAAGCCCTTTCCTCGCAGGACGAACTATGATGTGCCAAGTTATGGAGGGTGGACAATATTGTCGGATACGATTCCTTAACCAACGGCGGCGGCGATTTCTTTCGTATGGAGATGGGTCAAAATATTGGTGGTGAAAACTGACCACCACCTTGCCGTCGAATACGGGGCGAGCCCGAGAGATGGCTTATCGGTCAAGGGAGCTGTTCCTCAGAAGTGAACGTGCTGCTGATCAGTCAAAAGCTTGATTGAACCAAGCAATCCGCTTCACACTGTACATAGTATAAGGCTAGCGAAGTATTGCATGCATGCATGCGCTGTCGTCCAAACTGCTTTTTCTGGAACACTGCCGACTCGGCAATTTCTGAGGCGTTGGGCTCCAGGTAAGTAACAGGTCGTCGAGACAACCTTCCTTAGAATGTCATGGAAAGCGCTGGTGGAGATGTCGTATGATACGCCATCAGGGCTAGCTGGTTGAGCAATCAAGTCGTCGACAGTTTGGTCATTCTCGTGTCGCTGTCATCGATGTCTCTTCGACCACAGTGGTAGACGACCGCAGTGGATACGGTGAAAAGATATCCACCTACTATATCGTCTGAATCCGCCCCGGACCCGAGTCGCCAGAGTCATGGTGGTCTTGGCTATCGAAGTCGTATCCCGAGATAGCAGCGTGCTGATGATGCTCGAGACCCTGAGTGCTCTGAACGCAGATGAGGGTCCACTTGGAGGCTGATATCCTGCCGCTTCGGCTTGTTATTTGCATTAGTTCAACGTGGAAGGCAGATCGACTAGTTGGTGTAACGGTGCTGTCAAGTTCGGCTGCAAGGAAATACATGAATGGCAATCCAAACGTGCGCTGAGCGCGCTAGTCCGCTTTCCGCATGGATTTTCTCTATTTGGGCTGGCGTGAGATTGGGTGGGATGGGTCAGCACACGGAAGCAGGTCTATTGGCCGATGAAAAAAGGCATTGATATTGAAAATATCGGATTTGAGCCATGCTATGTGAGGAGTGATTGGCTTGCGATTGTGCTGTGGTATTTTTCCATCGTACACCGAGTATGGGATGGTGCGCGTGGCAGGCAGCGAAAAACGGCTGGCTGGCTGGCTGGTTCAGCGTTGTATTTCGCTCGAGAGCCGCAAAAATAGAGTTGTGGCTTGCGTGCGGAAGAATAATGACATCAGGAGGAGAGACAGTTTTTTTGCGAATGGTTTGGTCCACAGGAGATAATAGCTGAGCCGGGTGGGTGTTCCATGCAACGTGAGAGGATAAGTGTGAAAGCTAGTGAAAACTAAGCTGCACATGGTCTAGCGTCTTCTAAACTTAGCACGTCCATCCAGTCAGCTTCCTCCACCGACCGACTTCTTTCACCAGCGCCGTCCTCCACGCAGGTCTACCCAGCCACAGCGACCAGACTTCGGGTGTAATCCCTTTGTGGTAAATCGGCAAATGGCAAGGCTGTGGTTTAGCGATTACTCCCCCCAACCCCAGCCCCTGTCGCCACGCTATCGACTCACCGTATTCTGGAGACTGTAGCTTCGTTCAGCAGCAGGGCGAAGGAGCGCAATGTGACTGAGCTGCTGATGCGAGTAGCGTAGCATCCCATGGAACCGCGCCGATGTGTAGAGACTCCTAATGCGTATAAAGATGCCTCACCACTCCCGCGATGCATTTTTTCCACCATCACAGTATCAACATTTAATACAATTTCCTAGCCTCGTTCGCTTTTCACTTTGCCCTTAAGATCAGGCACTCGCCCTCAGATCTGCCTCTCGCTCATCGACAAAGAACTTAATACTCAATCCCATCGACAACACATATATAAGAATATTGACAGCCAAGCAACTCAAGATGCGATCATTCACCCTCGCCGTCGCTTCCATCATCGGCGCTGCTGCCGCCAACCCGGTTGAGGTCCCTAGGAACAACTATGGGTATCAGCCTATCGTTCCGACAGGTTACTCTTCCGTCACTCTACCGACTTCGAAGAGCTCTAGCTCCTATGTCCCGGTTTCGTCCTCCTCGTCGAGTGCCTACTCTTCAGCTACGCCTTCATCCTACTCCTCAGTTGCGCCCTCCTCCAGCAGTTATTCTTCGGTGAAGACTTCATCCTACTCCTCAGTTACGCCGTCCTCCAGCAGTTATTCTTCCGTGAAGCCTTCGTCCTACTCTTCGGTTACGCCGTCCTCCAGCAGCTACTCGTCAGTGAAGCCTTCTTCGTCTAGCTACTCCTCGGTCAAGCCTTCCGGTTACTCTTCTCTCCCGACGGGTTACAGCTCAATTACCTCCTCCTCGTCCAAGAGCAGCTATATTCCCTACCCAACTGGGTATAGCACGCATCCTCACCCTCAATCCAGCAGCTACACTTCCCATCCGACCGGATATAGCACGCATCCTCATCCTCACTCCAGCAGCTACACTCCCCACCCAACTGGATACACCTCAAAACCTCCCCACCCGACTGGATACACCTCAAAGCCTCCCCACTCTTATTCTACCGGTGTTTCTCCCCCTCCCACCACGAACACGATCACTACCTACACTACCACGACTATTTGTCCTGTCACTCAGACATATGGCACCCAAGTGATCACCACCTTGACTACTAGCACCATCACCATCACCTCCTGCAAGGGCGGATGCCACCAACCGACCTCCAAGCCTACTCCCACCGGCAGCGCTACGACTTTGACCGAGACCATCACCGCGTCAACCTATACCTGGGTTCCGTGCTCCACTCCGGTCGGCAGTAATGGTCCCTCGGTGATCTACTCTACTTACCTCACCCCCTCCTACTACCCCACGACCTACACCACCACTGTCGTCACGTACCCGACTGTCGCTCCTCAGCCCCCGGTCGTCACTCCGGTCGTCACTCCTGCTGCCATCACCTCCGCTATTCCCACAGAGTGCCCTGCCGCTACGACCGTCACTGTCACCGTCCAACCCCAGCCATGCAAGGCCTGCGAGACCAAGACCTACACCATCACTGAGAACGGCTCCAAGACGACTTTCACCGTCACCGTCACGCCTACCTACACTCCCCTCCCCACTGAGTCGAACTACTCTCACTCTTCCAAGTCGACTCACTCAAAGCCAACTCACTCTTCTAAGCCCCCGCACCCCACCGGCGGCAGCTCTACCTACGTCACTCCTAGCGGTACCGGATACATCCCCTACCCGACTGTCAGCCCCGCCCCCTCCAGCTCAGTCTACAGCACTGGTCGCGTTGGCCCCAAGCCTACTGGCTACAGCTTCGTTCACTGGTAAACAGCTCGACACGAGTGAGTAGAGGGACAGGATAAAAGGCGCTTGGGTTTGGACATGGATCAGTGGTTTTGTTTTTCTGCGATATTTTACGACACTCCTTCACGATCATATCATTGCATAGCGTGGCATTCATTCATTTGGCCTTGCATAACCACGGCGTTATGGTAAGTTTCCGACATTATAGGAAATACTGATTGGAAATTTTAATCTCTGTATTTAGAATTCAGCGGTATTGATCAATAGCGCGATCTAGCATAGACCCTTTATTATCTAATAGCTATTACTGCCCCTACGCTCCTTACTTTTGTATTTCGTGCTTCCGGGTGATATTTCATTCCCAGCCAATATCTGGAAAGCAATGCGCGGCTTTCGAGACAAGTAAGAAGTGGCCATTATTATTCCCGCCAGGCAGCATGCAAAAGCAGAAGCGCGGATGACTCACCCTGTTGCAGTCAATTTTTTCAATATCTAACATTTCCCTTTTCGGTGCTCGCCACGTCCGTTATCCTACATGGCTATGCAACCACACGACCCGCTTAGCTCGTGTCAGCATCAGCTCTGGCACGAACACCGCCAGCACCGCGAACCGAATAGTCCGAACTCGCCACAATCATACAGACATATTTATGCGCCGACTTTTAGTACTCGTCATCGGGCGGCGTAGTGCAGCGAGGCTGGATCATATGTATCTCGCAGGTGCCATAATCATAGTTTCTTTGCAAGACGTCTTCGATGGCGACTCGTCATAGTGTGAGCCAGTCGTAGCTTACAAAGGTCTATGGGAAATACCCAGGAGTCGTGTATTTGTTGTTCTTCCACTTCACAGAATACGGTCGGGTTCTTAACAAAAGAGCGGGAAAATTGATTGGTTCATGAAAGTTTCTTCCGATTGGCTGAAAGATGTTACGTGATGGCACTCACGTGAGGAACACCAAAACTCATCATCAACCATCACGTGATTGCCCGCGATAGATCGATTAATTAATCAACTACAATAGATTAGTGATTGATTGACTGATCAACTACGATAGATCAACCGCAATAGATCGATTGACTGATCAACCACGATTCAATTAGCGATCGATTGATAGGCCCTCACCCTCGCCGCGCATAGATTTTGTTCCATTCATGAATAACAGGATATATATAGGGAACGACTCCCGAAAACACTGCGTCGTTATTAAAAGATGCATCTACAGATTAACTATTTGGATGGAGACTTCGACACGGCAAGACATTTTTTGAAACTCTGAGAGTGACCGTTGTGAACGGCGGTGAGATCTGTCACGTGAAAATACGGCACTATATATATGATATTCTGACAGGGTATTATGTGTTCACAAGATCCATCTGGATGAACCGGTGCTTGGGGACAGGTGGTAAAATGGGTTGCTCCGCCAGGAACCGAGAACGGTCATGAGAAGTAGCCAGCGTCACTAGGATTTATTCGAACTGTATACCTACCTTATCTAATCGCCTTTAAGAATATATTCTTTCGCCCTGGTGTCCTTGCGCTTTGTTACACTTTTACTATCACCTGATCTTTGCCCGTCAACGTTGGCGTACTCTTATAGATGCATCTCACCGATGTTCGTCTTGTGAATTTTCCTTTTGAAAATCTATTGGTTTCCTCGTCATGTCACAGTTTATTAGTCTACCGTGTACTGTTGTAGTCGAGATTCTCTCAGGAACTGACAACCCACACCTGGAAGTAAATGAAGCAATGTA